>CM022765.1:385000-515000 GCA_012411365.1 Ameiurus melas | reverse complement strand
ACGTACATTTTCTTTAGTGTTCGAGTTACTGAGTTTTGTGTTTGTAGGGCTGAATAAAGCTGAGCATGACAAACTGTGACTACGTTTACATGGACAGCAGTAATCTGATTATTGACCTTACTCTGATTAAGATAATAATGTGATTAAGGTGTTCACATGAGTCACTTGTAGAACACTCCTGTCATGTTCCCGTTTTACATGTTATAGGTCATAATCAGATTAACGGCACGCGTCATTACGTCACCGCGCCACGCCGTCCGACGTCCCTCCAGAATTTCACGCATCAACATACAGTTGGTCTTCGTTATGGAACCGTATACACTTTTGGGTGTTTTTGTTTACTTTTTTACGAACGCTTTAAGTGCAGTTAATTATTTATCATGATGTACATGCTAATAGACAACTGCTTAAAGCCGTGGGTGCGTCTCAAATCGCATAGTTACCGTCTATATTGTAGCCGAGATATATGTATTTTCCCCACTACAGGCATATAGTATACAGTATGTGGTTTGGGACGCAGCCGAACTCTCTTGTTCGCCGTAAAACTGCCGTGTGTGATCGTGTCCTGTCGCTAAATGCGGTGAAAACTCTCACGACGTTCATAATGAGATTAAGGTGTTTACATGTCTGTAACACACATGCCATAACGTGACTAAAACAGGAGTACTCCACCTGTCTTAATTCAATTTGTGTTTACTTCGAGTATGACCTTAATCGGATTAAGGTAATTAAAAATTGCTGTTTACATGATAGTTTCTTGATCAGAATTTTGGCTTAATATCGAATTATTGCTATCCACATAAACGTACGGAGTATTAAAATGCCCAATGAAGGAGAGAATTTGTTTTTAGATTTTTCACCTCTCCGATACATCAGTATGACAGAAAAAAAAATAACTATGAAAGATGAATTTTGATTCATCATGCTGTACTTTGAGAAAACAAATGAGTGGTAAAATCTTACTATCAGCAGGATAATGACCACAAACACGGGTAAAGTTTTATAAATACTTTATCAGGTGTCAAGACTTTTGTTCGGTACTGTAACACTGAAACCAATTTCATTATTAAGAGCGCAGTGTGTTTCTGTACATGTTACCTATTATGTGCAGTTGCAAATGAAGCTTAAGGATCATAACATTTAATACCCTTTTCGTCAGTGCATTCTCTGGATTAGATCAGTCATCTGGAGAGCATTCACTGCGCTTCACTTTTCCCACATTTTATTATGATACAGCCTTATTCCAAAATGGATTAAATGAATTATTTTCCTCTAAATTCTACAAACAATACCCCATAATGACGACGTGAGAGAAGTTTGTTTGAAATCTTTGAAAATTTATTTAAAAAAATAAGAGAGGAAAAAAAAAGCACATGTACATAAGTATTCACACCCTTTGCCATGACACTCAAAATTGAGCTCAGGTGCATCCTGTTTCCACTGATCATCCTTGAGATGTTTCTACAACTTGATTGGACACCACCTGTGGTAAATTCAGTTGATTGGACATGATTTGGAAAGGCACACACCTGTTATATCAGGTCCCACAGTTAACAATGCCTGTCAGAGCACAAACCAAGCCATGAAGTCCAAGGAATTGTCTGGAGACCTCTGAGACAGGATTGTATCGAGGCACAGATCTGGGGAAGGGTACAGAAACATTTCTGCAGCATTGAAGGTCCAAATGAGCACAGTGGCCTCCATCATCCGTAAATGGAAGAAGTCTCGAACCAGCAGGACTCTTCCTAAAGCTGTCTACCCGACCAAACTGAGCGATCGGGAGAGAAGAGCCTTAGTCACGGAGGTGACCAAAAACCCGATGGTCACTCTGACGGAGCTCCAGCATGTCTCTGTGGAGAGAGGAGAACGTTCCAGAAGAACAACCATCTCTGCAGAACTCCACCAATCAGGCCTGTATGGTAGAATGGCCAGATGGAAGTCACTCCTCAGTAAAAGGCACATGACAGCCCGCATGGAGTTTACCAAAAGGCACCTGAAGGACTCTCAGACCAAAGATGGAACAAAGATTGAACTCTTTGGCTTGAATGGTGAGCATCCACTCACCTGGCCAATACCATTTCTACAGTGAAGCATGGTGGTTTTTCAGCGGCAGGAACTGGGAGACTAGTCAGGATTGAGGGAAAGATGAATGCAGTTTTTTTTTTTGTTTTTTTTTTTTTTACTGAGACATCCAGAGCGCTCTGGACCTCAGACTGGGGCGAAGGTTCATCTTCCAACAGGACAATAACCCTAAGCACACAGCCAAGATAACAAAGGAGTGGCTACAGGACAACTCTGTGAATGTCTTTGAGTGGCCCAGCCAGAGCCTAGACTTGAACCCGATTGAACATCTCTGGAGAGATCGGAAAAGGCTGTGCACCAACGCTCCCCATCCAACCTGATGGAGCTTGAGAGGTCCTGCAAAGAAGAACGGGAGAAACTGCCCAAAAATAGGTGTGTCAAGCTTGTAGCATCATATTCAAAAAGACTTGAGGCTGTAATTGGTGCCAAAGGTGTTGAGTGTGTTGAGTACTGAGCGAATGCTATGAAAGCTTATGTACATGTGCTTTTTTTTTTTTTAAAATAAATTTGCCAAGATTTCAAGCAAACTTCTTTCACGTTGTCATTATGAGGTATTGTTTGTAGTATTTTGAGGAAAATAATTAATTTAATCCATTTTGGAATAAAGGCTGTAACATAGAAAAAAAATGGAAAAAGTGAAGCGCTGTGAATGCTCTCCAGATGCACTGTATATATGATCTGAATTCTTCTCTCAGTTCTTCATGTAAGTATTTTTTCCCTTCTCAGAGTTTCACTTTTGGCATTTTCCTCCTCATTGAATGACCTACTCCTGACCCAGAAATTCAGGAAAAAAAGTGACAACTCTCAGGATTATTGGGTTAGAATTGTTTTATATTCCCAGAAAAATAGATTACGATCCACAAATAAATGTAGCGAGCTTCACAAACATTAAACAAATTAACAAAAACAGAATGAGATCCAATATTTGTTAGGAGTTTCACAAAAATGAATTAAATTCGCAAATAAATAAAGAAAATGAAATTTGCAACACTTTTTTTTTTTTTTGGCAAATGTTTTTATGTCACAAACACAGCTCTACCTGACCGTTGTTTGTGGGTCGCGTCCTGTGCGTTTGTGGATTGTTGCATGCATTTCTGAGTTTTGAAACATTTCTAGCATCAAGACTGCACACAAATCCACAAATAGGTGGACTCCGCCCACTGTCTACTCAAGCCAGTCTGATAATGGCCACATTGCGCTGACCAATAGTAGCACGTTCTTGCTCCCATCAATCACGTTTCGTTTTACGATCCGGGTGGGAACAGAGTCATTCTACACCGAACGTGGCCGATCAGGAGGAATCACGAGAGGAGAGTGGTTCTAACCATCTCACCATCTAACGTGATTCACAAATGAATGCCAGGCAGAGTTGTGTTTGTGACCTAAAGACATATTTGTAAAATTTCATTTGATTTATTTGTGAATTTAATTCATTTTTCTGGATCTCATTCTATTTATTTGATCATTTGTTTAATTTTTGTGAAGCTCGCTACATTTATTTGTGGATCGTAATCTACTTTTTTGGAAATATTAAACGATTCTAACCCCATACAGGATAGGATGGAGCAAAATGAAGACCCGCCCCTCCACCCTTACTGTTCCCTCCTATCTTTTAAAAGGGTCTAGCTGGCAGAATGTGACTCCTTTACAGCACAGGAGGAGAGAAGGACACCGTGTAAAGTAAAAATTCTGAATCAGGCACACAGAGATTGAAAAAGTGTTCTGGGATATTAATGAATAGGAGAAAGTGTTTAAAGAAGGGCTCACAGAATTCTTGAGACAGTTCTACATGACCGTAGACTGTTCTGTAAGTACATCATCACCTCTGTTTTGTCATGTGTTTGCAATGTGATTTGTTATAACCGTTACCCTCCACCAAGCAAAACAGTTTGTATGTTCAGTGTCATGTCGCAATAGCGGCCTACTTCTGCCATACCTGGCTCTCCATTGGACATTTGAAAGTGATTACTCCTTAATTCAGCATTGGCACCCATCTTGTTGATCATAATAGTAGTGTACTCTTTCTCATTCTTCCCACAGCATGGTGATTGGTAAATTCCTGCTCTGTTTAAAAGATTGAGAACTGAGGTCACTGGAAACACAGGAAGAAGAGGAAAACGGAGGGAGTAAGTACAGAAATCAACAGGGGGATTGACTGAGGATGGGTTAGGAGCATGTATTGCATGACATCACAGTTGTGAAATTGCTTGCCACAGCCAAGTGAGGAACAGCTTTGTGGGTATTGTGTTGGTGGGAGACAGTTTTTGTATACGGAGAGAGTGAAAAGAGGAGAGGAAGACTGGGTAAAAACAAAAGAGGGCCAACATCCTCTATACATGCTCATCACTGTTGCTATTTCATCTCTACCTTCCTTCATGGATAATAGACAGACAGGGTTACCAGTTTCTATTCTTATAGGTTTTTAAAACCTTTTTAAAAGATCTGTCTTGGTCTGAACTTGGACTTCCATTTTACATCTTGCGTGTTATTATTAACATTATTACATTACAAATTCTGCCTCTGTCATATTATGCTCATGTACTGAGGTGTATAAAAAGGTACTTTATTGAGGCACTTCTATAACAAGGTAATGCTGGATAATTCATTGTGGCATCTGTACCTATTTGTGAGTGAGTGCTTCCATTCTATCAAATGAGAAGTTTTTTTTTAACAATTGAAACTGCGGTAGCGGCTATAATGAGTATATCTTTATCATTCTGACACTACTGTTAATATGAAAAAGATTGAATTGAAATGGAACGTTTGTTTCAGCTAATATGCTTTTCATTATTAGTACAAATATCAAATTTCATTATCTGATTTATGCATCTCTGTGTCTCAGAAGATCTGATACCGTTGCATGCTGTCCTCGTTCCTCATGAAATGGTGAGTATCTGCCAAACCACAGCACCAGCAGCTGTGTGAGTGAGAGCACGGGAGAGATAAAGAAGGACAGAGGAAGGGAGGAAATGAGGCAAGCCATGTGGGTGAAGGGTAAAGATTCATTCTCTGAATGAACTATATTGGTTAGTCATGTAGGTCAACCTGTCTGTAGTGAAATGAGACCCCTTGTTGTTGTTGTCAAGATATGATTTAACTCATAATAACTCATTCGTCCTAGATTTTCATTCACACTTTGAGCACAAGCTAAATTAGTCTACAAGGCCACCTGTCGTGTGCGTGTGTTGGAAGGTTAAGTGCTGACTTTACTCTCATTCATCTGTGATGCACATCCAGTTTGCCGTTCTTTACTGTCCTCTCAAATTTCTATAGTTTGGAGGTCAGAGGCATGTCACTTGGAGGTGGGCCAATTTGTAGAGTGTGAGCCTGGAGAGAGAAAATGGGGCAGTGGGGAGAGAAACAGAGGAAAAATCTGTGAGTAACATAAAAGTAAAGACGAGAGAGGGGTTTGTTTAACCTTTTAGATTTATTTTTTTTGTTAAAAAAATTCACAAAAATACTCTGCTCTCATGGATATCACACAATTGCAAACAAAACACAGATTTATCAAAAAATAGCTTAGCTAAATATAGGTGTGCAACAATTATTGGCACTCTTTTAGTCAATACTTTGTGCTACCTCGCTTTGCCAAGATAACCGCTCTGAGTCTTCTCCTATAACGCCTGATGAGGTTGGAGAATACATGGCGAGGGATCTGAGAGCGTTCCTCCATACAGAATCTCTCCAAATCCTTCACATTTCGAGGTTCACGCTGGTGGACTCTCCTCCTCAGTTCACCCCACAGGTGTTCTATGGATTTCAAGTCAGGGGTCCGGGATGGCCATGGCAGGACCTTGATTAGTCCCGCACTGTTTGCATCACAGTCACAAAACATTCTTCAAAACGTGTAGCCCCATTGGGAGATGTGACCTGTTACTTTTCTAAGCATTCACACGTGCATTTTTCACACACACACGGCCATTTTTGGCCCATAGATAATTAACGTGGAATAAAATTCAGGTGTCAGAGCTCGGACGTCGTTCGGTTGACATGCTCGTATCACATAGCCTCATACGTCTTCGGGAGTAGACCCGGCATATACAAATCTCATTTTGGAATTTTTACCAGAAACGTATTGAAAAGGCTGTTATTCCGGTTCCATAGACAATGGTGGGAAATATTGGACCCCCCTAACGTCCACACCGTCAGTGCCGCAGACATGAATGAAGTGTTCCGCTTGGTCCAGAGAATCAGGAAATCCCATTTGGGTATGGATCAAACATGTATGCCATGTGGAATTTCCCACGGGAATTCGCAATACACACTGAAGTAAAATGAGTCTATAGGAGCATACGGGCAAACAAACACTGGTTTAGATTTACTATCTCCATAGGAATTATACCTAACTAGTTCTGCACCGTTTGAATCAGACACAGATCGTATGAATTCCAAATCACTCGGAATTCTTGAGATATGTGTGCACGATTACTTTCCTCGCCATTCCCATGTATGTTTCATGTGAAATTCCCAACGAATATTCTTGATGAAATTTCTCCCATACACACTCATTCAGAAATCTATAGTAGGACCAAACAGGACCTAAACTATTAACAAACAATCGGCACAATGAGGAGAATTGCATTATGGGTGATGACAATATCATCACCTCTGTGTGCAGAAATGCATTGTGGGTATATTAGTGAATTTTTAATCTTGAATTTCCCCTTGGGGATCAATAAAGTATCTATCTATCTATCTAGTGATGTCACATGCATGTTAACCCCCCAAAAAAGTGAATCACATGACTACCGCAACAAAGACATGTGACATCAAAACACTTAGTTCAATAAGGAGAATTGCGGTAGGTGTATTGAGACTGCTATAAAGCCAATTATATTAAAATCTCGAGTTATAGACTCAATACAGCTACCAATATATTTACTCAGCAAAAAAAGAAAGCCGTTTTTCAGAAGACTATTTTAAACATCATTTTGTACAATCCAAATAAGCCTTACAGATCTTTAGTGGAAAGGGTTTAAACAATGTTTCTCACGCTTGTTCAATACAATAACTTGGGACACGATAGAGACCTTTCTACTGACTCTGAAAAACACCAGAACAAAGAGGCCTAGGGTTCCTGCTCACCTGCGTGAACATGCCATAGACCTGCTGCAGGGAGGCATGAGGACTGAAGACGTGGCCAGAGCAATAAACTGTAGTGTCTGTAATGTAAGACGCCTAAGACAGTGCTACAGGGAGACAGGAAGGACAGCTGATGGTCCTTGCAGTGGAAAAGTACACGTAACCATGTCACCCCAGAAGTGATTGAGAATTTGCAAATGCCTTGGTGGAAAAGTGGGGTAATAACTCACAGCAAGAACTGACGAATCTGGTGCAGTCCATGAGGATGAGATGCTCTGTAAGTACTTAAAGCAGCAGCTCATTAAGAAAATCCCCCAGGGACTCCTTCCATTTCTGTTTGTCAAACGTCTGTGAAACTTGTTCAGTTTATGTCTCAGTTGTTGAATGTTTTTATGTTAATACAAATATTTTTATACATGTTAAGAAATTTTCTGTAAATAAAAGCAATTGAATGTGAGATGTTTCTTTTTTTTCTTGAGTATATGTCCAATTATTTGCGCTTCAACAAACACATACTCGCGTGTGGCTCCCCCTATTGACCAGCATGTGCAGCTGAATGTCCGTGTCGAATTTTGCATGGGCAATCACCACTCTCATTTCTTTAAAATTTTTAAAAAAAACCTAGTTCTGCTCCTTCTTGTTTGTTTGCCTAGGGTTTATTTATACATTTATTAAAACTCCACATTACCTTCACATTTCAAACTAATAACCATTTTAAACTCTTCGTCCTAGCTTTGTCAAGCCAACGTCAAAGTTTGTCCTGGATCGATCATTTTGAATTTCATTCATCTACACATTTTCATTGACCGGCACGCAGATGTAACCATTATTAGCCTTGAAGACAACCTTCAACAAAAGAAACAATTTCACAAACTCTTCCCCGCCCACATTTTAAACACACAAACCTGATGTGTAATGTTTTGTCATAATAATCTGACTTTAATGTTATTGCAACATTATTCTCTTAATCTTGTTTTTTTTTTTTTTTTTAACAGTTGTCCTAAAACACTGTCGTAAATGAGAGACCCACTTGTGAGAGTCATAACACCCACTTGAAAATCCTGGCTGAATAGTTATACATGATTGTTTTCCCTACATACACCAAATCCCTTCATCACGCTGACTCTCTCAATGTTGGGCTTTTTTTTTTTCTTTTTACTTTTTTTCCCCCTGATTCATGGATGTCATGTGTTGTCATACATCCGGTCAAATCACAGAAAAAGGTGATGCAGTCGAAAAGGGGAACGCCACAACCTTCAGATAGAGGACAGTTCAGGAGACGGAAAAGGGGAGTGAGAAAGGCAGAGAGATCGAGAGCAAGTGGGAGAAATGGTAGTGTATGAAATATCTCACTAGATGGTATGCGCTTAATTAACAAACTGATAACATTGTCCTGTTGTATGTCCTTACACTTCCTGTTTATCTAGTGCCCCCTAGGAGCCAGTTGTGGAAACTGTACAATAAAAAGTTATGCGATTCTGTTTAAAAAAAAAATGATACTAACTCCTGTTTAACTTCCCACTGCCCGAACCTGAGGCCAGCTTATGTGTCTGGTGGGTCTCCTTCTTCCATGTCAGTCACATCAGCCTTCCACACTGACGATACAACTGCACACCAACACAATATAGAAACCAATATAGAGTATAAGCCTTTCGGTCTTTTTTTTTTTTTTTTTTTTTTTGCAGGAATGAACAACTAATGACCGTACATGATCCTTCATCATGATGTTACTGCAGCAGAATATATGTATTGCTAATATATAAGTATTGCTATATGACCGAGCCAACCCACACGAAAAAGGAATGCTGCAATAAAGACTGTGAATTCTATGAAAACAAAACGAACCACAATTCAATTTCTGATTTCAATCAATCACCATTACACATTCTGAATAATAAACATGTCTTCAAGTAATCCAGATAGTAAATAATTGTAGGTTTAACTTCTTCACTGTTGTAACATCTAATCTCACGTTCATCTAAGATTACAGTTAGAAGGTTGTTCAGGAGCCCCTCGGTTGCTCAGTAATCCGTGTAGGTCCTGTCCTGTCCTGTCAGCATCTACATCTGGCTACTGGGTCTCTAATGGACTTCGTTCGTTAAATGAAATATTCTGAGAAAGGTAGTTTCTCCAAGACCCAAACGCATGTTTCATAATCCTTTGAACAGCAGTGGCAGAAATCTAACAGAAATCTGTTAAATGGAATCATGTAGCTTGGGGTTTATGGGATACTTGCACAGTACTAATACAACCCAGAGGTCAAGGTTGCAAAGGCATCAGAGATGGTTTTGTACCTGGCATGCAGTGTAGATCTCTGTGTTCGTGAACCTACAGCTACATTGTCTGCTGGGTTTCAGGTCCATCTTTTAAGCATCTTGTGAAATCATGTTCGGTGCATGAGAACGGCTCAGAAATGTAAGTTACATCACGAACACGTGTTGACGTATTTAAAGAAACTCATTTCACTCACGTGGTTTTGGTTTAAAAGTTAGCTACCTCATGGACTGGGCTTTGTAACTCACTCATGTTGAGCAAAAGAATGTTTCTCTACAGGGGGTGAAAATAATACTCAACGGCCATTGTGTGCTACTCTACGTAATAATGCTTCAGTTACAGAGCTCACCTTGTTACTTGACTGTGTAGCTGTAGTCTGTTAATGTGATGGTTCTGACACACACGTGGTGATACCAACCTGCACGAATTAACGCAGTGTGCATTTAGAGACAAAGAACATGTGCTGCTGCATATCTGGGAATGGGGGGGGGGGGGGATGGAGAGAAAAAATGATAATAATGATTAACAAATAACAAAATAGGTAAATCAACCAATTCTGAAATTTCAGCTAGTATCTTTGAACTGAAAACTTGAACATGAGAAGTAGAAGGTTTCTGGTGTCGTAGTGAAGCTGAGCACTGACCTACCAATGAAACCTATCCATTTGTTTGTTGGATATTTTTGGATGCCAATACATTTTCAATGCATGATTTTCAAATTTTGCACAAATGTAGGGACCCATGTGTGTAAACCATCATTACTGAAACGCACTCATGTAATACTGTCAGTGTTCTAGCAAATGCACTCGGAATTATCGTCCTGTTCCTGACCAAACTAATACGATCAAACATATAATACAAATAATTACAATAAACATGATCAGGTTTTTATATGCCCAAAAGGAAATGGAGGACAAAGGCAAAAGCAGTAAAATATGACTTTGTAAACCATTAATATAACATGTGCATGGATATATTACAAACTTTTAATAACTCCATAAATTCAAACAATAAAACAATTTCTGTACAATGCTTGCTAAGCAGGTTTATTTTTTATCTAGAAAAAGCAGGAGTAGTGTTTAAATGACAAAACTCCTTCAAATTTAATGGCAGGTAATCTGGGAAAAAAAAATAACAGCATTCCATCAACAAATATCTTCAAGCAATAAATATGCATTTATAAATAGTGAAAATGTACATCGATATTAGAAACACGGGCACGCGTGTTTAGGAGGAGAGTCACAATTTAAACTTTATTCCTTAGTCTATGTGCAATCCATTTTCTTTGTGACTGGGCTGGTATCTTTCTTACTCACTATTTTATATATATATATATATAAAATGTGAGACTAATAAAACAAAAGCAGTAAAAAAAAAATCTGATCACCTAAATCTTCACATAATATATATTTTTTAGTGGTAAAATTGCTATATATCATACAAAAAGACCAGCTAGGCTAGTGTCCCTCGTGTAAGGGACAACTTTTTAGACACAAAGAATAAAGGATTGTGTATCAGCTCATTAAGAAAATACGAAAAGAAGGGGGGGGGTATCTCACAAGTCAGTAGTCTTGTGACTATACCAGCTGTTCATACAATACATACAAAACATTTCCCCTGTGTTGTGTTGTGTTGTGTTTTAATTTCTCTGGAGAAGCAGAGCCGAGCCGTATAGGATGGAGCCGTCCTGCGAGAAGTGCTTCCACTACTGCCCCCTGTAGGCCAACATGATGTGCTGCACTTTAACAACATGTTGCATAGACACACACAGCTGCTTCAGTGGGCAGCCCTGGGCGGTCACTATGGATACCGGCCATGCGCCGCACAGCCTTGACTTTCCTGAATATCAGAAATGGTCCTTTGTTCCTTTTTTTTTTTTTAAAGTTCCTGTAATGTGATACTGTTCACAACTACAGAGTCCTAATGTCAAGATGAAGATGAATGCAGGGGAGGAGCCTAAAAAACAGAAAAAGGTGTTATAGTGTTTCCCCTACTCCTCAAAATGGAAAGAAGGGTCACTGAAAATCTGCAGAACGACCTGATCAAAAATGTCATTTTCTAGCTTCACAGATGTATGAATACGTGTTGTGTGTAGGGGTGATCGGCATTCTCAATTCAAAATACGGAAATCTGCCTATAGTGCACTTGACAAAACTGCAAAGGCAAGTAATGTATTTGCACCGCACATTCAGAACGCTTTAAGGCTGGTTTATTTTGGCACTAAGTATCAGGTGAACAGCACAAAAAACAGCTCAAATGCAAAAAAAAAGAAAGAAAAGAAAGCAAAAAGCGGTCTTAGCTGCCACTGGACTGATCCACAGCAGAGCACGTCTTGTTCAACTGTTTCACTTAAGCAGTTTACATGCCTGCTCGAAAAGTCTAAATTCCTTATGTCATCCCTTATGTTTCAAAAATATTAGAGTCACTGGTTTGATTTAATTACGCCATGTGTTTCAGTACTCCTTTCACTTGCATTTCCATAAAAATGTGTCTACTAATATATATATATAAACTAATACTAATTAATATATATATATATAAACCTTGGAAAGTATCTGGATGTAAACAGTTCATATGTTTTTGCATAAATGTAAATGGTAAGCTAGACAGGAGCTGGTCTCAGGAGTAAATTTCAGCCAATTAGAAAGACTAAATGCAGTATAATGTATTAAGTGTTATATTGTTCATTAAGTATTATGAAGTATTAAAATGAAGTATTATGAAGTGGACTTACTAATGAAAACTGGTCATAGACCTGCATGAGGTCCTCCATCCTGTACTGTTCTAGCACCACAAAACCATCCAGGTCATTGCTGCCTTTGCGTGCACAGTCCTGGCAGTGAACCACAAATGTCTTCCTGGAGTAGCTCTCACTCGTGACAAAGAGAAGATTGAACACTTCAACCTAAAAATGTTCAGCTTTATTATTATTTCAGATCACAGTTGCAGTGAATGAAGAGTTCAAAAACACGATAAATTAAAAACAATGCATAAATACAGCCACAAGCAGCTATCATCAGGGTCCAAGCACCTTCAGCAAATATCGCCGCCAGATCTTATCAAGTTATATAGAACAATGAAAAGTCCATAGATGAAAATACTTATCAAATTTTGTGATGATTGATTTATATAAATTGTATGAAATGTCTGCTGAAACCTGATTGGCTGAAGACAGGCATGTTTTTGAAGTAACCTAGTTGTTTAAAAAAAAAAAAAAAAAAATCAGTTACAGATTATCAGAATGATGCAGCACACTAAATTTGAGCTCAACTGGACTTTCGGTTCCTGAGAAACAATCCGACATCGGTACCCAGGGGCGTCGCTAGGTCTAATCATTTGGGGCTTGAGCCCTGAAATATTTTATTCTAGCCCTGAAGGCTTTTTGCCTGGAACTGCCCAGGAGTTTGGTGGAAATGTGATAGGAATGAACTGAATGTAATTTGTTTGAACTTAATACGGCGCTGTCACTGTTTACAGTATGGGATGCTGACTGCTAAAATCTCTCACACTCGCTTTCTCGCTCCCCCAAAAGACCAGCGTGACATCAGTAAAAAAAAAATAAAAAAATGCAGTCAGTGCAGTGCAGAGTGGACATTCCATTTAGAGGCAATGACGAGTCAAAACAAGAATGAAACGAGATTTCCGTCTTTTTGTCAGAACACAATGAAAGGTAACTGTTAGAACTGCGCAGGGGTTCTGTTACGGTCATATCTGCAACCGAATTCCACAAAAAACATCAAACCTATTTGCGGGAAACATGAATGCTGCTCTGTACCAGAAAATCCTAGAATGTCCGGTCTTCAATCCGTAAATTGAAACTCAAGCGCAGACAGATTATGCAGCAAAACAATGATCCACGGCCTTTTTTTTTTTTTTTAACATTACTTTTCCTACTTATTTGAACTATGTATAGCTGCTTACATTTGTTTTTGTATGCTTTTGCATGAAATTTCTGTATTTTCCACATCTCTTTTTACTGTATTGATGTTTTTATGAATTTTAGTTTTTACCGTATTGATGTTGATGTGACTGTGAAGTTTAGTATATTTCCCATGTTTTTGTGTTTTCTTTGTGTTTTCTTCTACACTAATGTTTGTCGTTGCTGTTGAGGTCGGTAGTATTTATTTTTCTGTTTATTTTGGACTCTGCACTAGGAGACCCATTCGGCCACAGCTCCATTGTTTATACTAGGAAGCAGCTGTTAGCACTGAGCAACACCAGGATACTAATAAGGAGAAGGAGGAGGGGAAGCAGAACTGGACTTAAACGCCAGGAGAGAAAAAGACGGTACAAACCGTTCATTGCGCCTGTTATTATGTGGAACGCGAGACCTCTCTCCAATAAGATGGAAGAGCTAATGGCGCTAACCAGGCTGCAGAGAGAGTACCGGGAGTGTAGCATCATGTGCTTCACGGAGACGTGGTTGAATGAACTCAGTATGGACTCACTGGTTACACTGGACGGATGAGTGTGAGAGTGGACAGGAGAGCAACTGGCATATTATCTGCCAAGGGAGGTCTCACACGTCACCGAGATAACCGTCTACATCCCTCCCTCGGCCGATGCTACAGTGGCATGTGAGCTGCCACACACTGTTGTGTTACAGCTGCAGACCCCCAGTCCCTCCTCCTCATTTAATAAAATTTTATTTGGGGACTTTAATTATGCTTCCTTGTCCTCAACTCTCCCCACCTTACCCAGGATGTTAAATAGAATGTTGGATCTGCTGTATGTAAACACAAAGGATGCATACAGCTCTTCACCCCTTCCCCCACTAGGCTGCTCAGATCACAACCTGGTCACAACCTGGCCAGATCACATCTGTTGCCTGTTTACATACCATTAGTGAATAAACAACCTCCAACCAAATGGTATGTGACAAATGGTCTGAGGAGACTAGTGAGGCAATAAGAGTCTGTTTTGAGACCACAGACTGGGAAATACTTTGTAGGTCACACTGGGAGGACATTGACAGTCTCACTCACTGTGTAACGGACTATATTAATTTATGTGTGGAGAACACTATGCCTATGAAGAAGGTTCTGTGTTTTTACAACAAATAATCCTGGGTGACTCCTGAGTTCAAAGCCGTGCTGAATAAAAAAAGGGTACTTTTAGATTGGGGGACAAAGAAGAGCTGAGGAGGGTTCAAAAACAGCTCAGAGGGGAGATAAGAAAATGAAAAAGTTGGAGGAACGCCAACTCCCCCCTCCAATCAGACTCGACCTTTCCCTCTTGGGCTATTGTGCATCTTCAGCGTCAGGGTTTCAGAGACATGAGCATCACCCAATTCACACCTCAGGGCTTCTGAGTTATCAGCATCACCCAATTCACACCTCTCCATCCCTCACTCGCAGAGGTTTCATACCCCTCCCCTCAACCGAGGGCCGGTGTGGGTGCAGCTTTTCATTCCGACCAAGCAGAAGCCACACTTGAGTCTATTGAAAGCCAAGATCAACTGATTAAACAGGAATCGGGTGTGGCTCCTGCTTGGTTGGAATGAAAACCTGCACCCACACCGGCCCTTGGATGAGGGGAGGGGTGTGAAACCTCCACGAGTGATGGATGGAGGGCAGTGGAGAGGTGTGAATTGGGTGTTGCTGATATCATTAAACCTGCACCCACACCAGACCGTTCTGGATACAATTGGACATCCCTGCTCTAGAGGTTACTGTGTGAAAATCCCAGGAGACCATCAGTTTCTGAAGTACACAATTTTTCTTCCTGGAGCTCTTGACCTGTATCTGCATGATTATTTGCACTGCACTGCTGCCATGATTGTCTGATTAGTTAACTGCATAAATGTGCAGGTATTACTAATAAAGTACATGGTGAGTGTATATACACCAAACCAAATTTAAGCTCAATGGAACTTACGGTTCATGCAACAAAGTTATTTGAACATAGCCACACCCCTATGTAAAACTGTGCACCAACTTTTGCATATGAATACAATTTTCCTGTTTTGACCTTCCAGGTTTCAAGCAAAAAGTTAATGCTGTTTGAGAAGATTAGGCTCCGCCTCATAAGAATTGACTGTCATGTGATGGCCATAATGTTTACAAATGTCAACATGTTTTTGATCATTACTGAGGTTTCCACAATGCTGAGTAGTTTGACACCAACTTTTGAAGATAGGTCAAAATGGACTAGTTTGAAAAAAGTTTTTCATATTATGCAATTTAGCTCAAAATCCAAGTGTGCAGAGCTAATCTGTTCCTGAGCCTTTTTTGTTTGGGAGAATCCACAAGGAATCAGAGGAAAAAAATAACCTGCTGGGTCCAAGCACTCCATGAAAAAAATGTGTCCCAGTGCCCAGTTCTTGCCAAGCTACATAAAAGAAGATGAGTCGCTTTTAGAATACTCCTTTCATGTTCCCGTTTTACATGTTATAGAACATAGAGCGATTAACGGCACACGTCATTACGACACCACGCCACGACGTCCCTCCAGAATTTCACGCATCAACATACAATTCGTCTTCGTTATGGTATCGTATACAGTCTTGGGTGTTTCATTTGTAATTTTACGAAAGCTTCAAGTGCAGTTAATTATTTGTTATGCTATACGTGCTAATAAACGACTGCTTGAAGCTGTGGGCTGCGTCCGAACCCACATACTTACCTACTATATAGTAGGTAAATACGCGGTTTCGGACGCAACCGTGCTCTCTTGTTTGCCGTCAAATGGTTGAGCACTGCCAAGTGTGTACGTGTCCTGCCACAAAATGCGGTGAAAACTCCCACACAATGTTAATAGTGTGATTAAGGTGTGTACATGCCTGTAATGCACGTCGATAATGCGACTAAAACAGGAATACTCCACACGTCTTAATTCGATTTGTGTTTACTTCTGTCAGATTAAAGTAATAAAACAATAGCTGTTTATATGCTAGTTTCTTAATCAGAGTATTGTCTTAATCATCTTTATATTGGATTATTGTTGTCCATGTAAACGTACTGACTGTCAAATGCCTGCTAAAACCTGCTAAATGGCCAATGGTGGCCATGTTTTTTCAGTAATTAGGGATCATGAAAAATACACGTGCAGATTAGAGCCTAGATGCACCCTATCAAATTCCAGGTTGATTGGCCTTACAGTTCATGAGAAACTGCTATTGGAATATAAACACCTAATGAACTTTGTTTTGGTGTTGATTCAAATATATATGACCAATCATTAATTACAGCTACTTGAGTAAACTTGCTCTGCCTCCTTAGAATAGCTTGATGTGTAATCGCCATACTGTTTAAAAATGTCAACATGTTTTTGATAATTACTTAGTTTCACGCTCTCCCGAGTAGTTTGACATCGATTTTGTAAAGATTAGCCCAAAATCCTATGAGTAGTTCACAAAAGTAGATTTTGCATGTTAGGCGAATCATGGTGATTTTGAGTGGGCTAAACTGTACAAAAGGCAACTTCATATAGTTTTAGTAATAGAATCAAGCTAGAAAATAAATTCATTTCTGCTCCTTATATTCCAAACTGATATGCTTGTTTTTTGGGCAAAAATATACATTTTTGGACGTAGTTTATGAAATACTCAAACCAGCCCTTCTGGCACCAACAATAATGTTATGGTCAAAAAGTTAGACTTTCATTTTTGTTCAGCAGATGCGGCCTTTTCAGTACATACATGCAGTGGCTTAAACTTTATATTTAAAGTTAGAGTTTACATTTAAAGTTTAAAATGTATACCTGGAAAGTTTCATAAAATAAACAGACAGCAACAAAAATGCAATAATTTATTGAGAACATAATCATTCTTCAGACAAGCATTGTGGTTCTTCAGCAACATTTAGCAGAATGGTTGCCAAGCAACACACAGCACTGTACTGTAATTATAAACGCTTTATACTGTTATACTCCAGTCCAGTGGATGGCAGTATTGCAACTTTCAGCTTGATATCAACCAAAATTATCGAATGAGGAAGAGCTTCATCATATTTCTGTGTGCCACATTTGACCATGTAACAGAATGGGTAACGTGAACTAGCGAAAACAAAACAATTAAAATTGTAGTTTGGCGTATTGTTTTATGTCAATAATATACTGTTGCTATTTTTATTTTTTTGTTATTTTAAGTGGCAAAAAATCTAAGTGGATAAAGCTAAATGGTTCTTGAGGCTTTTCCCCCTGGGAGAACCCAAGGAATACGTAGCAAAAAGAATTTTCACAGTACGACTTACGGTATTGGAGATATGAGCCAAACGTGAAACGTGTCACAATAATGCCACCATTAAGCCAATCTGGCTCATGTCTCTTGCCTGAGCAGCAGGATGGAGGACTATGTACCGACCAAGTTGCATATCTGTAGGACCTACGGTTTGGTCTGCACGATCAATTCAAGCAGAGAGAAAATCTCATAATAATGAGAAGGAAAATAAGAAACATTGAACTGATTGTCTGAATTAAAACCCACCTTGTAGCGTTAGCATTATTATAAATGTATTCGAGCCCGACAACACTGCGACTACACGAGCACGTCACAGTCACAGGTTCAGGTCATTCTGCGGGATCAATAAAAGATGGCGGTTTGTGAGATTGGCAATTTGGGAGAAGCAGATGATGCACGGTGTTACTCTCGTCATCATAATGACATCTCTGCAGTATTTCCACACTTGTTCGGGTGACTGAGGTGATGAAAAGCAGTGTGAAAGTAACTGTTGCGTGGTGTAGTTCCATGTGGAGTTTTTCATCCCGATTGTATTATACAACTCTGAACCGGTCACTCACACCGGTGTGCCTAAATCATTTTTCACAGTCGCACAAAGTACTTTTCAGTCACAAGTGCGAGTGAAATGGTCGCACTGTAGCGCCCTGAGCAGTCTTAGCCCCCCAGTGACCAGTCTTTGCAAATATATAGCTGTGCCCAAAAGTTTTCATACCCATTGTAGAATCTGCTAAATCGTAATACTGTTAAGAAAATAAGAGATCTCATGTTGTTTTCTATTTAGTGCTCTCTTGAATAAGCTATTTCACACAACAGATGTTTACGTGTAGTCGACAAGACAAGATAATAGCTGAATTTATAAAAAATGACCCCGTTCAAAAGTTGACATACTCTTGACTCTTAATACTACATTTACCTGGATGATCCACGACGGTTTTTTTGTTTTGGGATAGTTGTTCATTAGTCCCTTGTTTGTCCTGAGCAGTTAAACTGCCCACGTTTCTACAGAAAAATCCTCCAGGCCCTGCACATTCTTTGGTTTTCCTTTCCAGCATATTCTGCATATTTGACCCCTTTCCAACAGCGACTATATTATGTTCAGAATCATCTTTTCACACTGAGGACAACTGAGGGACTCGTACACAACTAATACAAAAGGTGCAAACATTCACTGATCCTCAAGAAGGCAACATGATGCATTCAGAGCCGGGTGTAAACTTTTGAACAGGATGATCAGTGTAAATTGTTATTATTTCGTCTTCTGGGAGACATTTAACTCTCTTATGTAGCGTCTGAAGGGCAGTACTAAATGAAAAAATAGATCTTAAAGCAAAATAATAATTTGCATTGATCATCCTTTAATAAAAACAGTCGTGGATGATGCAAGTAACAACACAAGGGTATATAAAGTTTTGATAGGAGAAATTTTTATAAATTCAGCTATTGTCTTGTGGACTACATGTAAACATCTGTTATGTGAAATAGCTTATTCGGGACAGTCGAAAATAACGGGATTTTTATGATCACTCTTATTTTGTTAACATTATTAAGATTTAGCAGATTCTACAAGGGGTATGCATAATATATATATATATACACACACACATACACACACACACATTATATATATATATATATATATATATATATATATATATATATATATATATATATATATATATATATATATATATATATATAAAAAAACAAACTTTTGGGCACAGCTGTACATGGAACAAAAAGAAACCGTACATAAACATATAGTGATGTGAAAAAGTATTGATTTCTTCTGTTTTTCTGTATATCTCATGCAAAATATGTTTAGCTCTTTGAATGAAATACAACATAAAACCAAGGTAACCTGAGTAAACGCACAATAGTTTTTATTTATTTATTTTTTTATCCAACAGCTATCACCAATGTGAAAAAACTATTTCCCCCTTAAACTTAAAACCTGCCACCATTAACAGCAATAATTGCAATCAAATGCTTCTGAAAACTGAATATTAGTCTTTCACTTACTTCTAGGACTAGGACTTACTCCTAAGCTTTGAATCACTGTCTTGCTGCATAATCCAATTGCGCTTGAGTTTCAACCTACTGACTGAAGACTGGACATTTCTCTTTTAGGATTTTCTGGTAGAGAGCAGAATTCATGATTCCGTCATATTATTGTTACCCAGTTACCCAAGTTACCCAGGCACTGAAGCAGCAAAGCATCCACACACCACGGTGTTCTTTTTGTGGAATTCTGTGTTTGGTTTATGCCAGATGTAACGGAACCCATCTTACAAACAGTTCCACTTTCAACTCATCAATCCACAGAACGTTCTCCCAATAGGTTTGAGGATCATCCAGGCCATTTCCCCCCCAGTGTTTTTCTGATAGTGGAATCATGAGCAGTGACCTTTATTCCTGAAATAGAGGCCTGTAGTTCCATTGATGTTGTCCTTGACTCTTTTATGACCTCTTTTATGAGTATTTGCTGTGCTCTTGGTGGAATTTTGGAAGGTAGGCCACTTCTGGGAATGTTCACTACTGTTTTTCCATTTGGATATAATGGCTCTCACTGTGGTTCTTTGGAGTCCCAGAACCTTTGAAATAGCTTTGAAACTGTTCCCAGACTGATGTATTTCAATCACCTTCTTCCTCAACATTTCTGGAATTTCTTTCAACTTTGGCATAACTTAAGCCTTGTTCCCAAATAAATGCTGTTGAAAAAGTTCTATTTAAGTGTTGATTTGATTGAACGGGTTTTGCAGTAATCAGGCCTGGATGCATCTAGTCCAGCTGAACCCCATTTTGAAAGCAGTTTCATAGATTTGGGGAATTAGTAACAACGTGGGAAATACATTTTCACACAGGCCCAGTTAGTATTGAATAACTTTTTTTGCTTCAATAAATAATATTGTATCAAATTATTACAAAACTGTATTTTGTGTTTACTCAGGTTGCCTTTGTTTTATCTTAGATTTTGTTTTCATTTCTGAATTGTTTTAATTTAGTATAAGGTTTACACAAAAATCAGGATGGGGCCAATACTTTTTCACAACCCTATACTTATTATTGTGAATTTTTGTCCCTTTTTTCTGGGGCCGAGTAAAATTTTACTGCTAAATAATTGCCTGATGAGGTAGATTACCCCTCGCTGTACTCCTCCTCCCTTCACTTCTCCCTGTGGAAACCTTGACTTGCAGTCAGACAGTAATTACTAGAATGCCCCATAATACAAAATGGTATCTGAGGAGAGGTAACTACCAGGCTAACGCTCCTCACTGTGTTAACGAGTAGTATGTGAATTTGTATTTAGTTGAATTAGGACATCCCGTTTTACAGATCTAATTTACTTGGCACCGATTTGATTAATAACGTTAGCTTGTTAACTGCTAAAAGATTGCTTCCTTATCTCTTCTAATTCTCAGATCTCACAGATAACCACGGACAATCAACTGTCCTTTTTCTGTCACACTGCTAATCTGACATGCTAATGCTGGCTCAGTCATTTCTATCCACACAGGCCACTCAGGTGCTTGTTCTGTCCCTTGTCAATTTGAGACTGGACTTGTACAAATGGCACCGAGCAGGTCTGCGTCTGAGCACCATTTGACCTCTGCGACTGATCCAGAATGTGACTAGTTTTCAATCTTCCGAAGTTCTGCCACACCAGCCCTTTACTACACTTCTTCCACTGGCTTCCTGTGGCTGGCCACATCAGATTTAAAACACTGATGTTGGTCTACAAAGAGCACCCACCTACCTTAAATCACTTATCACACCCCGCACTGCACTATGCTCCATCCGAACCTCTATCTCTGTTTGACTGGTCCCACCATCTCTCAGGCTACAAGGAAGGCATGTACTTAAATTAATAGTTTATCTTTTCTTTTTTAAGTGTTGTTTGTGTGCTTTTCTTATTAATTACCTCCCCAACAGAGTAGTTCATAGTGTATTCTTAGTGTCACTTAGTGAAACAGAATTTAACACTATTTGCTCTGTGGTAAGGTGCATTATCATTGTAAAAAAATTACTTTAAAAACTATTTTCTAACGAGGGAATGAAACAAGCGTTTAGGATTTCAGCGTACACGTGTGCATTGACTGTTGAGGTCTCCTCTGGTCCTTTACCTGACCTGTTTTGCTTTATAAGCTTATTCTTCTTCTTTTGAGACCCAAAATCTTCAATTGCTACTCCTCCCAGAACTTTCAAGCTACATGCACCAAACTCGGCAGAGACCTGTTCTGCACAGAGACTCTGCACAGTCCTTCAGACTGATCACACTGGTTAGGCTCTATTTATCCAAACTGGTCAGACTCCCAGTATTCCTGTTGCAGATTTTTGAAAATTCCAAAAAAAACTTCCATTCACTTACATTGCCTGGCTCCAGCTCTCACAACACACCCGAGTGCACACGGCCTGAAGCCTCTGCTCTCTCGCTCAAACCCTAACAACCGCCTAGCAAGCACCCATAACACCCTAGCAACCGCCACCAACCACCCATAACACCTTATCAAGCGCCTAACAACCACCCAACGTACCTTTACAAACGCCTTGCAAGCACCCATAACACCCTAGCAACCACCAAAAACACTCTAGCAAACACACAAAACTCCTTACCAACTGCCTAGCAACACCCTAGCAACTGCCTAGCGACCACCCATAAAACCCTAGCAACCACCAAAAACACCCTAGCAACAGCCTAGCAACCACCCAGAACGCCCTAGCAACCACCCAGAGCACCCAACAACCACCTTGCAACCACCCATAACACATTAGCAACACCCTAGCAACCACCCAAAACACCCTAGCAAACTTTGAGATTTTGAGAAGTGGGCACTGCTAAACGGTTCTTGAGGATATTTCTTTGGGAGAACCCAAGAAATCAGTGGAAAAAAGAATGATGTAGGTTTCTGGCCTGAGCAGCAGAAGAGAGTAGTACCTACTGACAATGTTTCATGTCCCTTTTACTTATGGTTTGTTCTACAAGATTTGTTTTCAGGCAGAAGAAGGAAACATTCTTACAATTACAATAAGGTCTACAATGCTGTTTGTTTGAAAAAAATAAAAAACTTCTGAAAGTGGACTGTCTGAAGGCAGACATGTTTTTGAAGCAATTCAGCAATGATTAAAAATCCAGATACAGTTCCTGAGAAACATCCAGTTATTGGTTTTATGGTTCCTAAGAATGCACTTGTTTTGACCTTAGCTCTGGGGCCATGTATGACCATGTCTCAAACTGTGCATATCACCTCAAAATCTTGTCCTATATATGCCTCTGAAGTGTCGTGAGAATCCATGCAAGCACTCGTGATTTACATTCAGAATAAATTCACATGTGGAAGCTATATTGTTAACAAATGTCAACATATTTTTTCAGACGCTGCTGGGTACCAGGATAGGCCAAAAATCCTAGGACTAGGTTGAAAAAGTATTAAAATTTGCAAAAAATGAAAAAATCCATCATGGCAGCAGTTAGTGGCCAGGGCCAGAGCTTAAGCCAAGGAATACGACGAAAAAAACGTATTTTGAGTGTAGGACCACAATGTTAACAGATTATAGCACCACCATTAGGCACATCTCACTTGCCTGGGTTCAGGCACAGAGTACTACTTCACACATGTAGGACTACAATTCGTCTGCATGATTTGTTTCAGTTGGGAATCAGGCTAAGAAGAAGAATCTTATTCCAACAGGGTTCTAGCACTACATGCTTGTAGTAGTAATAATAATAATAATAATAATAATAATATGAAGAAGAAGAAAAGAAAGAAAGAAACACAATTTTAAAAAAGGGTTCCAGCACCTCTGATGCTTGGACCCCTCAAAAACTCAAATCAAACCCACCTCACAGATGGTGCAGTAGTGTGCAGGTTCATCCCTGCTTCTTCTGTGCCATATGGTCTCCTTCCCTGCTGCTATCAGCACCTCCTTTACCTTCTGACACTGTCTGAGTGTGCGCAGCAAACAGAACCTGAACACAACAGGCCATATTCAGACTGCCTCAAAAACACAGTTGTACTTGTATAAAAAATGATTTTGCTTTCTCATACAGTGCAATTTATAAAGAAGACATATTTGATTTGGTACCTTAATTTCAATAGAACAAAGCCGAATTTAAACCGACTGATCAACAGAAAAGTCTTGAGCGAGTGGTAAAACTGCTTGAGTAAAAGATTTAAATGTGGTATGACGTGGGTGTTGCCGTTATGAATTCAACAAACTACTGAGAATAAATAGCTGCTTGCTTTATGACAAGGCCACTAATAACATTAATACAAATAATAAAGATACAGGTAAAGATCATAGAGAATCCCTCTACTTGATCTTGTTTTATTTGGAGATATTACTGCTCTACTAGGAAGGCCTAAGATCAAAGACAAGGGTTCTAAGTCCACACTGACTAAAAACATATAGTCAATTGCCCATGGTAGCATAGCTCAGTATATTCGCAGCTTATAACAGGACCAGACAATGGGTGAGCGTAGCAGTCTGTCTCTGTCTGCAGCTGGGGGAGATGTATGTCCTATGCAAAATCTGGAACTGTACTACTTTAGTGTGATTACATACTGATATGGATTTAACATATTTCCAGATATCATCACAATCATCCTTACTTATAGTTATTGATAATTCCTTCTCCCATACTTTCTTCAATCCTAAGTGCTGTGTTCAAGGCCAAATATTCCTTCAGAGTATTATAAAATGTACTCATGACAATTTCAGAGGCGTTTAAAAGAATTTTTCCACAGGGGACTTACTCAAGATACAGACTAATGTTATGTTTTTCATAATATAATTCCTTATTTGCAAAAATGTAAAAATAAATAAAATAAATAAATAAATAAATAAAAATCTTGCTTTGACAAATGATAATATTGAGTCAGCCCAGACCTTAAAACCTATATCTGTCACTCCCAGTAAAAATAAATAAATAAATAAACCTGTTTGTTTATGACTAAGGTAGAAGGTGAATTTAGTTTAGACCTTCCTTCTGATCTATAAATAACTCTCCATGCTCTGAACATACTTATCAGAAAGGGGCTGTTCAATATACATCCATATAGAGCCTTTGCCTTTGATGAAGGCCTTCATGTCCAAAAACATTTTTGGTCTTACATTTCATAACAAACTTTGAGGAACTTGTGTGCAAAGGATTGTGGGTGATGAATGTGAAGGATACACTGATACATCCTTCAAAATCTGCTGAATGAAGGCCACAAAACAAAGGTTGCCTTCCAAAGATCCTTCAAATTGAGATGGCCTTTGACGGCGCTTAATGCCATGGCAGCTGAGATATGCGGCTTTACTAGGATGCAGCCTTCCGTTTGAGAAACGCCCGATAACAACAGTCACCTTAAAACCACACATTACATCAATCGGCATATAGGTATGTGTATATATATCCTGATGCCCTTATTTGGCCGTGCTGGTGGGTTATGGTAGGATCGTCAAGTTAGGCTTGTGAGATTTCAGCCAATGTGTGGGGAATGAAGGATGTACACTTGGGGTGAGTAATGGATAAACAGAGTATGATGTCTGTTTTCAGTGGATCAAAGGCTGTGACCCTCTAACCATTTTTCACAAAAGAGCCATTTTTTTCAATAACATTTCAATTTCAACTTTATTTAGGTCCAGAGACAACTCAAAAACAATCCAACATGCGACAAACAATAGTTAACTCTGCAATATGGAATTAATTAAGGCCTTTGACTTTGAGGTTGAGTTTCCAGCTGAGCAACATAAAACCTCTTCTCTCTCTGTGTGTGTGTGTGTGTGTGTGTGTGTGTGTGTGTGTCTGTAGACTCATCCAGCCATACTCAACGTGCATGACTTTACATATCCTCCATCAGTAAAGGTTTTCCTTGTATTACAATCTCCAATGCATTCAGGCTTCCAGTTGCAGTTTACATTGGAGCTCCGCCCACTCTTTTCGCTCACCGGGTATTTCGCCGAAAATGCTGCATGATGGGTTTCAAAATGTCTCTTGACATTTTTTAAACGAGGCAGCATCTTTGCGAATAAAACAAAACAGAGCACCAGAGCTTTCAATAAAAGCATGTTTCAGTCCAGACACTTTGAAATTTTTGATGCTCCCCTGAATTCTTTCTTTTCGCCATCTCCACGAATAAGCTAGGTAGCTGCTGGAATCTGAGTGCGAGAGGTTACTACAGAAACATAAGTGGTTTGCCGTTGATGGGTCTCATGACACTTGTACACAGCACTGTATATGTACACTGACCAAAACAACTTTTTAAACTTATTTTATTGTAAACTGACATTTCATTAACTTTGGTAAACTGTACAACAGAGGAATTTCCATTTACTTTGCATTTTCTGATCTCTAGCGATGTGTCTAAGTTTATAATGACACCTGCCGAGACACAAGATTTTTGTCAAAGAGCCACATGAGGTTCGCAAGCCATAGGTTCATGACCACTGTTCAACACACTACATTAGATAATATACAGTATGTAAATACAAAATATCTTCACTAGATGTTAATAGACAGGAAGTGCTCTTCCAGTTTACTAGCTAGCCTTCGCATTCCTGCTATCATCATACTGATAATCATTCATGTAATAAGACTCTTCATAAAGCCCCCAGATAGTAAATAATTGTCTTAGTAACAGGGTTGTAGCTAAAGTTAGGCTATAAACAAACTATCTGACGGTCACATGACTTCAACATAACCACCACTAAGCTACAGAGAACTCTTTCACTCTTTATTTAAAAAACACTACAATTGGAAAATACTATAAATTGATGAATCTACAGGTTGGAAAGTTTGAGTTGGAATATTTTGCGAGAGTGAGAGTATAAACACAATGAGGCTGTAGTAGAGGAGTTTTCCTGTTTGGTGTGATGATGTTTAATGTCCCCGACAACCTGTGTTGTCCCATTTGGCGACTTGTAGGCAACCGTCTTTTTCAAGACACATAAAAGCTTTTGAAAAAATCACGAGTGGGGTATTACTGATATATTTTGTCATGGAATAAAATGTGAAAATACCATGAGCTTGTGTTAAACACAGACCATATTTCAGGCATTTAACCAAAAACCCAATAAAAACCTGTTGACTTCGGGACCATGGAACCGGAAGTGCTAAAATGCTAACTCCAGGTTGTAGGACTCCTTCCTGCACCACTCCATATCTAATACGCTCATTTCAGCCAATCATGTGGCAGCAGCGCAATGCTAAAATTCATGCAGATACAGGTCAAGCAATTCAGGTAATGTTCACAACAAACATCTCTGATAGTGGCATGGATGTTGGTACCAGGTGGCTGGTTTCAGTGTTTTAGAAACTGCTGATGTCCTTGTTGGCCAGATGCTTTGAGCTGCCAGGAAGGACATAGTAACTCAAATAATCTCAAATAATCACTCTTACAACTGTGGTGAGCAGAAAAACATCTCAGCATAGACAAAACATCAAACCTAGGAGTCAAGTGATGGCAAGCTGGGAAATGGCAGCACGCTAGAGTAAGGCTTCGAGTATCCAACGTTGAAAAGATTATTTAATAAGTTTTTACATTGCAAACTGAATCAAAATTCTGTGGATAATTACTCTTTTTTTTTTTTTTTTTTTACCTAAAAAGTGATCAAGAAACACCTCTCCCAAGCAATCAATTAGAAGGGTGCAGACGTGCCTTAAAACAATGAACACTGAAGCTAACACCCCACCATCGCCAGAGTCAAGTAACCAAAAACTGAAAAATTCTTTTGCTGAATTTAGTAAAATGAACGCGACTCTGCATGAGGTGGCGAGTGATGTGGTTACTATCAAAGCAAACACTAAAGAACACTACAGATGCGATTAGCTCCATACATGCTAGACTGCCAAAAATCGCATATTGCACGTGGAACATGTATTAAACTGCTTAACTGGTGATACTGAGAGGATTTAGAAAATAATAGCAGATGGAATGTAAACTAATCGGCCTTAAAGAGGGAAAAGAGGCAGGCTGCAAAATGAACAAGTATGTACTAAATATCCTGTCTGAGGGTCCCGGGATAACTGGACCAGAGTTCAAGATTGGGTGGAGTCACTGGAGCAAGAACAAGCAAGTTCTATGCAAGAAGAAGGATAACATGTTTTGCAAGAACAAATTTTATATGCCACAGATCTAGTTTAATCTAGTCTAATTAGACTCGATGTCTAAACACTTCACTGCTGCTACTTCAGGTGTAAAATTTTAGCAGTGCAGATATTAGAGTTTACAAACTGCAGTTTTGTCATCATTCCACACAAGAGACGTCTTTACAAAATCAATCTGTTATCCCGCCCTCTTTTGATTGACAGCATATAATCAGCCCTGATCGATGGAATCACATACAGATGTATTTTAAAACTTCCGAATTTTCCAGTAAGCACCATTGGGGTCATTATCTGCAAGTGGAAGCAACAGCAACATCAACTGTCATCAACCAGCCATGCACAGGAGCTCCTCGCAAAATTTCTGATCAGGGAGTCAGAAGAATAGTCAGAAGAATAGCCCAAGAGCCAACGACCACTAGGAAAGAGCTCACCCTGCAGGACTCCATTACTAAAACAGGCATGTCGGAGCTCGGTTAAAGTTCGCTACAACTCATTTGGACAAGCCTATGACGTACTGGGAGAGTGTAGTCTGGTCAGACGAGAGCAAAATTGAACTTTTTGGCCGTCACACCATGTTTGGAGAAGAAATGGCACTGTACATCACCCTAAAATCACTATAGAATTTCAGGAGATTTTGAGCATGTTAATGGCCCCCAAAGCCCCCGAAACATTTAAAAAAATGTATATAGCTTCAAGCAGCGATGACGGGGGGTGCCACCGCCACCTCGGTGGCTTTAGGGCAACTGTGCATGGCAGGCAATGTGCATTTATAGTGAAAAGAACCATGTCAAAATGATTTGAATATGCCACAGTTTACTGCAGCCAGCTGGTGCCATTATTGGATCTCTATCAAATACTATTGGATCTGCTCCGTTTATTAGGTTTATTAGGCACCACTGGTGCGATGCCCTATTTGACCTGCTCCGCTTATTATTATTAGGGCCCGAGCACCACTGGTGCGAAACCCTATTGGATCTTCTCCGTTTATTATTATTATTATTATTATTATTATTATTATTATTATTATTATAATTATATAGTATTATATTGGGCCCAAAGTGTCAATATTTTGTGTTGCCACCGTTATTTTCTAGCACTGCCTTAACCCTCTTGGGCATGGAGTTCACCAGAGCTTCACAGGTTGCCACTGGAGTTCTCTTCCACTACTCCATGACATCACGGAGCTGGTGGATGTTAGAGACCTTGTGCTCCTCCCCTTTCCGTTTGAGGATGCTCCACAGATGCTCAACAGGGTTTAGGTCTGGAGACATGTTTGGTCAGTCCATCACCTTCACCCTCAGCTTCTTTAGTAAGGCAGTGGTCGTCTTGGAGGTGTGTTTGGGGTCGTTATCATGCTGGAATACTGCATACTGATCATGCTCTGCTTCAGTATGTCACAGTACATGTTGTGCAGAGCATGATCAGTATTGGCATGAAAAATAGCCTTTATACATCGGTGCATCTATAATAAAAACCCAAAAATATTCGACCTTGGACAGGAACTTGGCTTGAGAGGCCCTCTTTTTGACCTCAGACAGAAACTTGGCAGGTGAGACCACCTCATTGGTCTCAGGTTGGAGCTCTGTAGATGAGGTCGCCATGTTGACCTCTGTCTGGAGTTTGGCAGAGGAGACCACATAGTGGGTCTTAGGCAGGAGCTTTGGGGAGGAGGTCAGCCAGTTTGCCTGCTCATAATAGGTAGTGAATGGCAAGTCAGGTTTATCTGTGAGGCAGGCCTCCCCCAAAAGATCCTCCAGGATGGCCCTTGATTCTGGAATGCCGAACACAATCACGAATAGTCCCACAAACTGAGTTACAGTCTCGAGTCCCCTGGATCCCAAGGCCACTAGACGCTGCGCCCACCTTAGCAAACCTTAGCGGTTCCAAAACGCTTTACACTGGTTCTCATTCACCCATTCTCACACACACACACACACACACACACACACACACACACACACACACACACACACTCGCATAACAATGGTAGCAGAGCTGCCATGCAAGGAACTAGCTTGCTATCGGGAGCAACTTGAGGTTCAGTGTCTTGCCCAAGGACACTTCGGCCCTGTGGAGTCGTGTTGGCCGGGAATCGAACCGATTGGTGGACAACCCTCTCTAGCACCTGTGCCATAGCCACCCAGAAGGTGGAAGCAGCAGAATGAATTCAGAGTCTACAGAAACATTCTGTCTTCCAAGAGAAATGCATCCAATCTAACTGGGAGGAACTTCTTCAAGCACCAATACAATGACCCAACACACACTGCCAACACAACAAAGGACTTCATCAGGGGAAAAAGTGTAACATTTTAGATTGACCTAGTAATTCACCAGATCTTAACCCAATTGAGCATTCATTTCACCTCCTGAACAGGAGACCGAAGAGAGAAACCCTCCAAAACTGAAAGTGAAAGAAGCTGCAATAAAAGCCTGGAAAAAAGAACGCAACAGTGTGGTGATGTCACTGGGACACCCGCATGCTGCAGATATCTCAAGCAAGGTATATTAAGCCTTACTTTATCTGGAAAAGAAGAATGCAACTGTGTGGTGATGTCACCGGCCACCGGCTTGATTGAATTATCTCAAGCAAGCTAATATTACATGTTACTTAAAGACTATATGTTCCAATAATTTGGATCACCTAACAATTTAATGTCCCCAAAGGTGACATTTACCAAGTTGCTTAACATATCTAGATGTAAAGATCAGGAAATGGAAGCTTAAATAATTCTTAAATCTATAATATCTAGATCTATAATCTCATATATTTTAGTCTCAAACCCAAACGTCTTCAGTGTATTGCAAACCAGCAAAAACATTATTGGCCGCACTGTTCCAATACTTTCAGAGGGGACTGTGCGTACATAGGTACATGTATGTATGCATCATAAAGGAATATAAGGGAAAGGTAAATAAGAACAACATAAGTCAAAAGGCCTGTCCTAACAGGATTGTCACTCTTTTCTATAAGATGGGACAGTAGCACTGTTACTAGTTTGAACGTCCTGTGACAAATTAGGTGATGACAACTGCCTTTGACCAATCAGTGGTCAGAGTTTTGACCAATTTGGTCATGAAAAACAGCATGGGTATAGTATGGATCACCTGCCAATGGAAATGAGTTAAAAAATAAACTCACTTGATCATCTCAAAGAGCTTATGGTCAGACACTTTGATGTTCCTTGCCATGTTCCAGGAGAGATGCACCATTGGAACTGCTGACTTGACAGTCTGGAGTTTGTTCCACTCGTATCGTTCCACAGCTAGTTTGTACTGATGTGCTGTGGAGAACATATACATTAGAGCAGAGTGATTTTTTTTTCCTTTGCATATCCCAGTTTGTTAGGAAGTTAGAGGGTTAGCCATGATATAACACCACTGGAGCGGACAGGGCTGGGGTTTACATCCCCAACCTTCTAATCAGTAACCCAGTGCCTTAACTGTTGAGCCCCCACTGCCCATGTTCTCTCACTTGTGAAGGCTTGACATGTATTAAGCACTATTACGGATGATTTATACCACAAAGCCTTTCATCCCATTCAAGCATGAAGGTGCACATTTATGCTATAAGGCAGAAAATACATTTAATAGCACTCAATACACACCAGTAAGAGGGCCCACATTCCAGGAGATGTTATTGCACCAGCCGATGGCCTGGACCCAGTGTACTGTGCCTGTGTTGAGCCAAACCAGGTCTCCGGGTCGCTGGATAAATCGGTACACCGGAACATTGGCCTCATACATATCTTCCAGGTTTGGCCACCATGAACCCATCAGGAAGTTGACGTTGTTCTTTTCACAGAACTCACTCATTACCCCCCAGTATGGCTCAGGGACTGCAAACCACTCACAGTCGCCTGGCCCAATGTTGATGTTGACAGAGCAGAAATTGTTATTTTCTTGATGACCTGAGGATGTATTGATGTTTAATTATTACTTCATAGAACCAAAAAAGAGGTTTGTATTTTTTTTATACATGGAAACTTCGGATGTAATGAATGGGAAAGGTCACAATGGAAAAAGGCGTCTAAGATGAGGTAGGTACAAATGAACATTTATGTGTACATAATTGTCATGTTACTAACCAGGTGTTCTACTACCAGGGACCTTCATGAAGAGTTGGACCGTGTTCATGCCTAGGATGGTGTAGCCCACATGGCTCAGCAAGTTCCCTGCAGACACCACCCGAGCAAATGCAGGCAGTTTACTCAGCTCCTGTAGCTGAAGCTTCCACCTGTAGGGGGAGCAAAAGTGTCAGTACCTCAGTGCTTCCATGCATATTGTGTGTACACTTCAGGTATCTGAAGGATTTACAGTTTAGATTTATTGATCCACATACTTTTTCTCATCCGACACATCAATATTTGTCCCAAACTTAATTAGCTTGAATGGACCTTTCCGTCTTCTTCTAACACTAGTGAGAGAAGAGGAAAAATGGGATAAAGACTTACAGTAAAAACAAAACCACTATAAAAAGCAACAGGCTAAAGAATTATTTAACATACTTTTCTGATGTTGACATTTCAGACTCTGAGAGTTCCTTTTGGCCCTTTTTTTCATTCTCCTCCTAAAATACAGAATAATAAACACAAATACAACACTAATTAGAGATGGCACTGATTCAATACCCAGTATTTGGCCAATACAAAAAAATAGTGGCTTGGATATTGGAATATATATATATATATATATTTCCTTATTTTTCCACTTTTGTTAGGATTCATTGTACTGCCTTTGAACTTTATTTAATTTTTTAATTTTTTTTACAGTCCCCTCTGAAATTACTGGAATAGCAAAGCCAATATACTGAAGACATTTGGGTTTGAGATCAAAAAATGAATACAAGACCATAGATCAGAACTTCAGCTTTCATTTCCTGATATTTACATCAAGATGTGTCAAAGTAGCTACAGTATGTAGATAATACTTAATATGGGCTTGAATATTCCTTACTTGCCATAACTGCTGGCAACGCAGTGACATTACCAAACTGTTGCATTTTTCTTTTCCTTTCAGTCCGTCTTTAGGAGGTGAAGTGCATGCTCATTTGGGTTAAGTTCTACTGATTGCCTTGCTTACCAATTTTTTCTCCCCTGATAAAGTCCTTTGTTGTGTTGGCAGTGTGTTTTGGGTCATTATTAAGTTGCTTAGATTGGATGCATTTCTATGTAAATTGACAGACAGAATGTTTCTGTACACTTCTGAAGTCATTCTGTTGCTATCATCCTGAGTTACACCATCAATAACGATTAGTGAGCCCATTCCAGAAGCAGCCATGCTAGCCCAAGCCATGACACTACCTCCACTATGCTTGACCGATGAGCTTGCAGGTTTTGAATCAGGAGCAGATCCCTTCTTTCTCCAAATCTTGGTCTTTCCTTCACATCGGTAGAGATTAATCCTAGTCCAGAACTTTTGTGGCTCATCTTTATATTTATTTGCAAATTCCAATCTGGCCTTATGATTCCTCCATATTTCTTCTCTCAAAATCTTCAAATGGTGGATTGTGTTACTTCAACCCCTTCCCCTCCTCGCATGTTGTTCGTAAAGTCACTGACTGATGTTTTTGGATTTTTCTTCACAGCCCTCACAATGATTTTTGCCATTACCTGCTGTTATTTTCCTTACATTACCTGTTCGATGCCTGGTTGTTAGTAAACATATGTGATTTTTGTGTGAAAGTTTAATTGTTAAGAGTTAAAAAAGAGAACTTTTAAACACTATAAATTTGTAAAGATTTTTTTTTGGTAAAAAAAATAAACAAATAAATAAATAAATCATACCCGTTCTAATTAATACTGTGTAATAATAATAATAATAATAATAATAATAATAATAATAATAATAATAATAATAATGATGCATCACTATCTCCAAGGACCTTACACCATCACAAGTCCAAACAGGAATAGTGTGTTACTGGCTACATAACAAGTAGTCCGTACCATAGTTTAAAACAACAAACAAACAAACAAACAAACAAAAACAAAAACCCAGGATGAATTCCATGGGAATTCAACTACAGCAATAAAAGAAAAATACCCAGAAACCATACTCATCTACCAACAACAAGCCAAACTTTATTGGGCAACACCAGAACCAAATTTTGCCCAGTTTCAAATTAACTGCTGGTACTATTTTTACAAATACAAAAAGTAACACTAAATGATTAGAATAAAAACACAATGCAACAACTGTATAGTGATATTGATTTAATGAACGTTGGGTTTGACAACCTAAACACGCAAATGTGGCGACATTGCACATATCAGTGCCAAGTATCCTGGAGCTGTTGCTATTTTAACAAGTCTTTCCATAAATGTTCTGTAAACAGGTCCTTAGTGGAATTTATGCATGCTTGTTGGTGTTTTCCATACCCGTAATGACTCCTGGAAGGATGTAGCCTGATACTGGGCGTACTTGGCAATGGTGGTGAGGGATCGGTTGCTCTCACATCGCCACTGTTTTCTGGTGCCGCTGGGATCCCAGTTTTCATCAGCTGGCTGGCACAGCTGTGTCCGCACCTCCACCAGGTGCTCTGGGTTAGCCTCCACTAGAGTCTTAGTGGAAAACAGACCCAAGTCTAAAGAAATGAGCAAAGAGAAGAGGGAGAAGAACATCTAAAACATCAGTATGCAAGCCTGTAACTGATGCAATGTCTCTATAATTTACCTGCATAAAACACAATAAAGATCCTCACAACACTCAATCTCATGACACAATTAAACAATTATCCAGTGGATCCCCTTATTCTTATTGATCACCTTTACCCTATGATGAAACATTTGGATAGACCTCGGCTCTTTTAAAAACAAATGTGCAGCGGCTTTTCACTTCTTCCCAAATGTGGTGATTTATTACACGTGTCCAGATGCCAGGCTTCAAAATTGTGTACTCACTTTTGTGTGTTTTAGAGAACGTGTTTTTATATTGAACTGTTTCGGGCATGAATTCAATCCATGTCTGAAATGGAAGTTGAAGATCAAAAGTCCAGCAATCTTCTGGTCTTGGGGAAAGGGACCCTGGCTCAAAATCCGTGTCCTCACTACTGCCACTTGTTTCATGATCACTTTTAAAATCAAACCCTAAAGCAGTCCAGATGTTGTGTCTGTTCAATTTAACAAAAGTATATAGAGCCTTTGCAGTGATCTTGTTTATAAGCTCTGTCCAGATGCTCTGATTAGGAGTAGCTATGTTGCCATTTTGGACTGTGGCCTCTTTTGATGAACAGAGGACTGTGAAAATTTTACCCCTGTCGACCGCTGCTTTCTTGGGCGTCTGGCATACGCAGAACATAATTACCCACTGAAATAATCCTGATGCAGAAAAGGTCATACACTGTAAACTTGTTTTCGTGTACTACTGTATTTACCAGAATACAAGGAAAATATAGTAATAATATATAAGGATATTATATCTTATATTAGGACCAATATGGTAATGTTGACCCTTAAATGCACAACGTATTAAAAAAAAACTAACATGGGTACCGTGTGCAGCTGTAATTAGCATTGCATAGCTCTATTAGCCATACTAGTATTAACAATGAGTTTTCTGTTCAGTAAACATTGACAATCTTATCTCTTTCAATGTTGTACCATTATGATTAAAGTTAACTAATAATATTCTAACTGACAGTGTTAAAATGTACTTACACTGGCCAGAATTTTGATTTTGTAGCTGTGTCGACTTTTCCTATACTAACAACACTAATTCCCACAAGAGCACCGTGAACAGACGTGTTACTGACACCTAGTGGTGGGAGTGAAGTGTAACAGATTATTCTCATTGTAAATAAATGAAAAGTTCAATCATGAGAGACCAGGGAATGAAGTAAAGAGAATTGTTTATTGAACAAATTATACGATTTCTCTTGAAAAAGTCTTCGGCAGTTTACTCTAAAAGGGTGCTCACACCGAGGGGATTTGCGCCTGTAATTCAATACCTAATATTTTATAACGGAAGCAGCGCAAACGAAACTTTTATCGGCACAAACCCGCACAAACGATTTAGACCATTTCGGGTTAATTTGGAGCATGTGTGGGGCTGGTGACGTCACCTCATAGAACTTAATCCCTAATATATTAAAAACTAAAGCAGCACAAACGGGGGGCAACTTCACGCAGGTAATTGGAACACCATGGTGACATGAGATGCAAAATTAAATTGGTGTCTTTGGTTCTCTAAGATTAGCGCCAATTTTTCTCATTTTGTTGCATTCTTATTTGCACACTCTGTTTTAACAACAAATTAGTTGTCTGTGTTTGTAAAATGTAATAAAGCAATTCAAAATTTTTATTTCTAAAAATGAGCATGGGTAAAAGAAAATAAACAAATACATAAATCTTACCCAGTTTGAGAGCTCCTGCCAAGCCACGGATGACAGTGACTGGGTTGGATGGGTTGGTGCAGAACTGGTGCAGTGGTGGGAAGAATGCATCTCTCTTATTCTCCAACTGCAAAGATTACAGGAGAAGATTATACAGATAAAGATCCAGAAGCCAAATTGTCACCATTTAAAACAAAATGTGCTAAAGCTTGCATTTATACAGCATAACAAATTAGTGGTAGTGCACTCACATAAATGCTGGGTGTGGGGGGGTTGAGCTTGTCCTTTGGTAAAGGGGGTGATGGAGGAAGAGGAAGGCGGGGTGGACGGCACTTATCCAGCAGGATGCTGCTGTTTGAAAGACCATTCTTTCCAAGATTTCTGCAGGAGTAGAAAATGTTTATTTACAAACCAATGCAGTTAGACAGTTTTCACGACCGAAACAGAGGATTCTGTGATCTGCATTAGAACGTGTTCTTTGTGGTTAGGGTAGGTGAACCGATTATTATAAACATATCATTTAATAATATACACTCACCGTCACTTTATTAAGAACACCTGTACATTCATGCAGTTATCTAATCAGTCAGTCATGTTGCAGCAGTGCATTCCAAAAAAAGCATGCAGGTACAGGTCAAGAGCTACAGTGAATGTTCACGTCAAACATCAGAATGAAAAAAGTGTGATCTCTGTGAACTTATTTGTGGCATGGATGTTTATACCAGAGGGGCTGGTTTGGGTCCCCCCCTTTTTATCCCCTTTTATTTACCCACCACAACACCCCTCTAAACTCCACAAAGTTAAAAAAAAAAAAAAAAACAAAGAGTGTGTGGTTTTTTTTTTTTTTTTTTTATATTTTAAAAAAAAAAAAAAAGAAAAGGAGAGGGGAGTGGTGTTTTTTTTTTTTTATTATTTTTACTTTATTATTTTTTTTTTTTTTTTTTTTTTCTTTCCTTCTCTCCCCCCCCTCCTCTTCCTTCTTCTCCTTCCCTCTCCCCCAAGCGGGGTGAGACCCAGGACACGAGGCCACCCCCCCACCCAACCCACCCCCCCCCCCCCCCCCCCCCCCCCCCCCACCCCACACACCCCCACTAAACCCCCACCAGCCCACCAGGCATGTCTTTGTACGGGGGGAAGCCAAAAAGCCCAAGCAAACCCCCCCCCACCCCCACAAAACAACAAACCCCCCCCCACCCCCCACACACACACCCACCCCCCCCACCCCCCCCCGTGGGGGGCCCCCCCCCACCCAGCCACCGTGCACCCCAATATAATACAGTATCTCACAAAAGTAAGTACACCCCTCACATTTTTGTAAGTATTTTATGATATCTTTTCATGTGACAACACTGAAGAAATGACACTTTGCTACAATGTAAAGTAGTGAGTGTACAGCTTGTGTAACAGTGTACATTTACTGTCCCTTCAAAATAACTCAACACACAGACATTAATGTCTAAACCGCTGGCAACAAAAGTGAGTACACCCCTAAGTGAAAATGTCCAAATTGGGCCCAATTAGCCATTTTCCCTCCACGGTGTCATGTGACTTGTTAGTGTTACAAGTTCAGAAATAAGTTTAAAACCCTAACCCTAAGTCTAAGATCTATCATATTGCAGCTACTAACCAATAAGGTAAAGGTTAACATTTCCTCTAATATACAAATCCAGCCAACCACATCTTTTTGAACTGCTGCTCATGCTCAGTCACAGGGCAGTGTAACACTCAGAGGAAACTGCTATCCACTCTCTTTCACATACACGAGCTCACAGATGCCCATGGGTAGAAAGTGTATGCCATCCCTCCCACCCAGACAGCACTTTCAACTTTCCGCTCTTGGACTCCTGGCCTCGGACGGCTGTGGCATCACCAGGATACAAACTTGTGATGTCCGGATAATAGGGTGAATGCTTTTCTGTTGTACCATTCTGGAGCCCATAAATAAATAAATGGAACATTTAGATAGTAATTACAACCTGCCAGAAGACGGAGGTGCTCATATAAGTGAAGATATATCCTACCTACCTGCATGCTTTGAGGATGTCTGAAGAAGTTGGATAGATGGATACAGTGGAGGATGAATGCACGCTTCTGAGAAGAGGGCCGGCTTTGAGACATGAGTCAGGCGGTTCAGCCTTTAGTGGGCTTTGAGAGTCCTCAGAACATGCCCCTTGTGCACTGCTATGTACTGAGTCAGGCTTGGTAAAGTTACCTGTGGGCTCATTGGTGTGGGGTGAGGACGAAGTGGCAGACAATGCAGAGGCGGGTGAAGAGTCAGCTGAGTTGGCACCCAGGTGCACATGGTTAAGCCTAGAGCTTGCTGTTAGGTTCTCCTTACCCATCACTGGAGCACAGACCTGTGGATTGCCTGAGGAGTAGGTATCTGTTGAGCCAGTTGTGTACTTGGGGCTGCAGTGGTTGGCCACAGTGGCACAGCTGCCCTGCGCATGCTCGCTCTCTTTGGTCAGGGGAATGCCTGAGGTAGCTGTGTGCACGGAAGTAGTTGATAAAGAAGCCAAGGAGTGGGGTGGGGAGGACAGGTGACTGCAGGCTGACTCAGAAGAGTTGCTAGGGGTCGAGGTGGAATGTCCGACCTGATTGTGAGGGCCACCATCCGCCCAGCCACTGGAAGAGTGTGTCCTTTCCCCATTGAGACCTGCCCAATGTGAACCTGGGCCTTTTTGAAGCCCCTGAAAAACAGAAAGAGTAAGGATATATTTGATTTGTGTCAAATTGAAAACAGCATCAGTATTACCAGTCATAGTTCATAGTTCATAGGATGTTCACTCAGATTTTTTACTTCATAGCCAAATAAACAAATATAACACAACATTTTTTGTTTAAGAGCTGAACATTCTGGCTTGGTGAAACATACATCAAACACATTCAATTAATTTTTAATCAAGTCGACAAAATAATTATGGAATCCCTCAATGTTGAGAAAAAAATTATGACATCAACAACAATGAAAATATCCCAATTAGTACTTTGTTGCTCCTTCTTGGGCTTTTATGATGGCCTGAATTCTTTCAGGCATGGACTTCACTAATAAAAAAACAATATTCTCCATCAAGCTGGTTCCAGCTTTCTCAAATAGCAGTTGACAGATCAGCTCTGCATGATGGAGCCGTGTCATGAACCAAATTTCAACTATAAATTTCAATCGGATTGAGTTCCAGACTATTTGGTGTCCATGTCATTAAGCTGATATGCCTTTCCTGAAGAAAAGCTTTAACACTCTTTGCTCTGTGGCAAGATGCATTATCATCCAGAAAAATGGTCATCACCACCGAAAAAATTGCTTTGTATCATATCTGTGATTTGTTTATTTGCTACGAAGTAAAAAAAAGCCGGATGAGCATCCTCGAAGTTTGCCGATTCCATAATTCCATAAAAAGACTCAAGGAACACAATTCGATTGCATTAGAACAGCAGTTGCTCCACACAAACCTGAGTGGTACTAAGATGCTGGCTCTTCCACGCGTCACCCAGGCTTGTGCAGTTGTGAGGTAGTACATTAGAGTGCAGGTAAGGCACGTCTCCATTGGTTCCCGATGGTTGTGTGTGATTATTGCCAACTGAGGGGCTCTGGGGGCTCGGAGCGAGTGGCCCGTTGACCAGCAGCTGAGAAGCACAGAGGGGGCGAAGAACAGGACCGCGGGAATGGGCCAGTGAAGGAGCAGACGTGGGGCCATTGGAGAGGGGGGCCTGCATATTCCCTGCTGCATTCTGTCCCATCTGTACAGGTAGAACAAACATATACAGAAAGGATCTGAACATAAATATTTCATCCATCTACCTGCACAGGTTGATTACATTAAGAGGAAAATCAAACAGAACTCGACGCCAACGGCACTGACTGGGATGTCTATGATGGAAGGAGCTACTGAAGAAAAAATATTTCAGATATTTGACCTTGGTCCTTTTTGCATCCATTCCAAAACCTAATCAGTTCACCTGCTGGCTACAGTGCTTATTCCACAGAAATCCTGCACACATTCAAGCACTCATTCTTCAGATATTGTATCGATGAGAATCTTGGATGGATGCATAGACAGACAACCTAAAAACATAATGCCTCCACCACCTGGTTGAATGTTTATAAATGCTACAAACCGGAGATATCGCAATAATGAGAATCTCTGAAATCTGAACGATTTAAAAGTTGTCTGGAGCAGAAATATTCATTGGAAATATCTGTATCAGATATCTGATCATTTTTTTCTCAACATAAAACATCACTAAATTACGATTTGCATGAGACAGTTAACCGATCCTGCCGGTTGCTGTGCTGTACTAGTAGGAGTGAGAGAAAAAATAATAACCCAGTTCCTACCAGTTTGCTGCTTAACCCAGACCAGACATTGGAGAATTCCATCATCTAGCATGTCTATGCATTTTAAACTCTGAACTCTGTTGACGACATGCAACACTGCATTTGAAATTCTTTTGTTAATAACAATCAATCTCTTGTAATATATTATGGGCTATTTCTTAGCTACAGTCTTGTGAAAACATAAGTACAACCCATGGAAATCTTCTTTGAAACAGTGTCTATTAATGATGTTGATCTACTTGAACAAAACCACAAGGAAAATGAGCCTTTTCCATCTCTTATTCAACAGAAATATAGATAAATGTGATGCCCCCTTTAGCAGAAACAACTTCTTATAGGTGTTTTGCACAACTGTCCACCAGGATTGATGGCATTTTTGACCACTCTTCCATGAAATATTCTTTCAGTAGCAAAATGTTTGAGTGTTTTCTTGCATGTACTGCCCATTTCAAATCCCCAACAACATTTCATTGAGATTCAAAACCGGGCTTTGCCAGGCCATTCCATAACCCTCCATTTCTTCTTTTTGAACCACTCCTTGGAGGATTTGCTAGTGTGCTTAGGATTCAACTTCAACTTCTGGACAGATGGCCTTGTATTATCTTCAAGTACTCTGTAAAATAAAACAAAAATTTATTTTTAAAAAAAAACTAAAAATAAAAAGCAACCTTCCCCCCCCCCCCCACACCCCCCAAAAAAAAAAAAAAAAAAAACATTTTCTTTTTTTTTTTTTTTTTTTTTTTTTTTTTTTCTTTTATATACAAAATTTTTTTTCCCTTTTTTTTTTTTTTTTTTTTTTACCAAACAAACTCTTTCATTCGTCTCTCCAGAGCACATTATTCCTAAAGGCCTGGTCTTTGCCTATATGCTCATTGGCAAACTGTTGTCTTGCAAAGGCTTTTTCCTGGCACGTCTCCCATGCAGGTCAAATTTGTGCACTCTTTTTCAGATTGTAGAAGCATGCACTTTGACACAAACAGTTGCAAGACTTACTAGCAGTAAATTTTTGGGTACTTCAAGACTTCTTTTTGCATCAGATGGTCTGCTTTTGGGCTGAATTTGCTGGGACGGCCGGTCCTGAACAAATTGGCAGTTGTTTGAAATCTGTGCCATTTATAGATTATTTTCCTTACAGTGGAACGATGTATTTCAAATCATTTGGAGATCTTTTTAAATCCCTCGCCAGATTCATGAGCATCCACAACCTTTTTCCTGAAGGTCTTACAGAACTCTTTAGATCTTGGAATGATGACGCCACACACCTCTATAGCAAAGGGAACACCAGACACTAGATAAATAAGACCGGTTCCACCTGCACTCCCTAAGCAGGTCATAATCGCTGGCACCCGATCTTGAATACCTGATTCTAATTTAATATATTCGAATGTGTGATAAATATAAGGGTATACTTACTTTTTCCATGTGACTGATCTGTTTTTTGTTCATTTCAATTATGAAAATTACTACAAAATGTCAATTTTATGTGCCGTTTGATAACATGCATCACCTTTATTAATAGGCACCGTTTCAAAGAGGATCAAATGTTTGCTTGTCCAAATATGACAAAAGAAAAATCAACAATTTCCATGGGGTGCAGTTGTTTTGTCACATGACGGTATATAATAGAGGCCAAAAGTTACCTTTCATAGCCTGTGTGAGTGTGTTTGGAAATGTTATTATCAATACAAATAGAATTGCCAGGTATAATAGCTATTAGAAAATGGATAGTTTTGGGCTCTAAAATCTAAATGACTAATTGATGAAAGACTGTATTAGTAGTTACTAATATTCAACCATTTTGCAGAGGCAAAAATGAAAAATGGAGAAGCACTTCACTTATGAACTAGATAAACAATGAAAATCCGTCTGAAGTGTAAAAAAACGACACGTAATCTGTAGTTTCATGTCTACACTTCAGGGTTTGCACACTTTTACCATTTTTCCAATACAAAACACACTAAAACCCAGGACCAGTGATAAAGTACTCTGGTATGGATTCTAAAAGACCACAAATGTCGGTTGGTGAAATGTCATAGCAATTCTATCGCCTTCCCTCAAGAACGTCATGGACCATTTAGTGGTACTGTGATTTGTGGCTTCCATCATCAGGAAGCACATACTTGTTAGCGTTAGACACCTTCGGAACAAACAGTGATTAAAATACAGTGCGAGTCCATAAGTATGCACATTTACGTCCCCCACATTGGTTCATACAATCCCAAATCCTTTACTGAAAAAGTTTGCCCTCGTCCTCGGATGACCTATATGACTGATGCTTGTACAACACATTGAATGCTTCTAAGATTCTGGATTTGCTTTTGGACCTGACTTTCTACCAAAAGTGGCATCTTGCACAGTGCCGTGTTTAAAGTCACCGAGTATGACCCATTCTACTGCCAATATTTTTCTATGGAGATTACATCGCTATCTGCTTAGATTTATGCACCTGTTAGCGATGGGTGTGGCTCAAACTCAGCGTGTGAACTCAGTAATTAGGATGGGATGACCACATACTTTTGACCATATATTTTAAAATGATTAGAGGAAATTGTGTTTTCAATTACTTTTAAGTACTTTTTTAATTTTGTTATTTTTCCAAGGACAACTCATTACTAGATTTTGCGATATTTATTTTCCATGCCTTTCAGGATCAATATGAGCCCCGAGCCTTTGATTTTGTAGTGCAGACAGAAGACTTTACAATGTGATACTACACTCGAATTATTTTACACTAGAAACATAACGAGCATGGCAGCAGCGACACTTCCAACATGTTCCTTTAATAATCAATGCAGCCTTTTTATCAGATTCGATCTCACAAAGTGTCATTTTTTGGGGTGCAAACTCCAACAAAGTACACAAAGTGGTTAAAGCATTGGTAAACCTGTTGCTGGTCCATCTGCATTGCTGAGAGCTGAGCTTCCAGCTGTTCCAACATCTGCAACTGCACCGGCTTCAGACTTGCCCTGTTGGCCCGCATCTGCTCCAACAGCTGCAAAAAAGAAGACACACACACACATAAAATAAATAAATAAATAAATCAGGAAGGAAAAACACTTCACTCCTGAATGTACAGAGAAGCAGTCTGAGATAATCAACTACACCGTGGGATTTGAGTGCGTCGCTGTACCGAACTAGTTGTTACAAAGATCTCATTATGGCTGTCATTTATTTTTGCCAATGTGGCTCTTTTCTTTCTCGCTTTACTTCTACAAGCCGGATACCAAAAAAGTTGGGATGCCAATAAAATGTCAATAAAAACAGAACCAATGATTTGCAAGTCTCATGAACCCATATTTTACCCACAATAGAACATAGAAAACACATCAAAATGCTCAAATTGGGGAAATGTAGCATTTTAAGGAAAAAAATAAGGTAATTTTTAATTGGTTGGCCGCAACAAGTCTCAAAAAAGTTGGGACGCGGACAACAAAAGGCTGGAAAAGTAAGTGTTAATAAAAAGAAACAGCTGGAGGAACATTTTGCAACTAATTATGTTAACTGGCAACAAGTCAGTAACATGATTGTGTATAAAAAAAAAAGAGTATCTTAGAGAGGCGGAGTCTCTCAGAAGTAAAGACAGGATGGAATCTGTATGGAAGCAGATTTAAAACCTGTATATACCTTTCAGTTTTGATGGTGCGTTTACAGACGTGCAGGCTGCCCATTCCATAAGCACTACTGCACCCCAATACCATCAGAGATGCAGGCTTTTGAACTGAGCGCTGATTAAAAGCTGGATAATCGTTCTCCTCTTTAGTTTAGACTTTAGTTTAGAGTGTGTTTAGGTGTTTCATTGGGAAACTGGGAACACTTCTGCTGCAGTCCATCGAAATGGGCAACAATGAAAGTGTATGTCTACTCATTTCTCACATCTGCTCTGCCTTCACAGTTACTTAACCCTACTGCCAGCAGATGAGAATGGTAATGCCACAGCTGTTGCATGGAGGGAGCTCTGCATCACACATAACTGCATAGGAGAGAGCTGAAGTCTAGCCGTACCGTGTGCAATCAGCTACAAAACACAAATAAACAACTTAATGTTAAAGAAATGTCTTGTTCACTGGGCTTGATGGTGGGATACAAACTACTGAGGTGCAGGTCATTTAAAATGAAAGCAATGAGTTGAATTTGTTCTTCAATAGGTTTAGCACGACACCCTCGCACATTATCTCCTCCACGCTCTCACCACCATTCTTCCCCATCTTACCCAAAGATCAAACATCTTTTCCCACCCTGTCGTCCACACCAGTTGTTCCCTGCTCATCTCAGAACCGTTCACCAACCCCTGCACTGCCACTTTATTTCCACTCAGATCTGCTGCTGTATCTACAATGGTCACACCTACTGCACTACAACAGACTCGAACATCATATTCTTTCTCTATTGTGTGTGTGTACATTATACAGCAACTTGGGGTTCAGTGTCTTGCCCAAGGACACTTCGGCATGCAGAGTCATGTGGGACGGGAATCGAACCGCCAACCCTACGATTAGTGCACAACCCGCTCTACCACCTGAGACACAGTCGCCCCGTATGTCTCTCGTGTAACACCTTGGTAACGAAAAGCCTTTTTATAGACCTTCAATTTACTAACCCATTATTAATTTGCACAGATAGGAGGAATAATTACAGATTTCAGTTGGTTCCTTGCTTTCGAGAGCTGCTTTTTCTTAGCGTGTTCAATACTTTTCTCCCGTGTCATTCTACTTTATTACACAGAACTTTATTTATGGACTTTAATTTTGTGAATTCTTTATATTTCCGGATTTCTTGAATTAATTCTGATGTCTGGTGAAAATTTCATGTGAATAACCTCACTGGAAATATATTTATTGAAAAAAAAGTTGACACGTTCAATTTTTATTTCCCCCACTGAGCGTGTGTGTGTGTGTGTGTACATTATATATATATATATATATATATATATATATATATATATATATATATATATATATATATATATATATATATATATATATATATATATATATATATATATAACACACACACACATACATACATCTTATTTTGTTTCATTTTCAATTTTAAATCACTCTTGGTGTACCAACTCTCTGTGCTGCTGTAATAACTGAATTTCCTTCTGGGAAAAATAAAGCAATTACTTGATCAATCACTCACTCAATCGATCTATCTATCTAAAATCTTAGGAACATTTGCAGTATATATCCACTGATGGCAGTGAAGCCTGAACGATATTAACATGGTGATAAAGTGACAGGAGCTTCCCAGACATTGATCTGCAAAGCTCTCACCTGAACCAACAAAGCAAGATCGGGCCAGCTTCAGTTTCAAGCTGTTGTTCACAAGCTGCTGGATAAACTCTTTCCATGTAGGTGGTGGGACGAGTCCTGCAGTCAGTTTGTGATTTTTAGTGAAACAATCTGAGGTTTGGAACCAAGACTGAGAAAAACTGGCTCATACTTATGCTTTTGTGTGCAGTGGAATTTGTTGTGATTATGGACTTCTGCACAATCCTTCTTAAACTTTCTAACGCATCATAAAACTAATCAGGCGAATTCTGTGAGCTACTAAACAAAATGTCTTACGTCATCGTATTTTTGTGTGTTAGCGAATCACCACTGATGCAGAAAACCCCAGAAGTATGAGTTTGAGATATTGCTTTGAGATATGTGGGAGCCTTTTTGTTGGACATCGCCTACATAGTTCAGGCAGCTCGCTATGCGAAGTGATTCAAAGCAAAATTTATGTTACACCATTTTCTTTCTTCTTTTAACCTCATATACCAGGTTCTTGTGTTGTAAATATAAGTTTAAGAGACAAAAATAAGCGTCAGTGTTCACATCCCGCTCACATTCAGTTCATATGATTCGGAACTTAGAACGCGAGTCCTTTATGCATTTCGTTAGCTAAATTATTTCGTCTCACGGATTTCAAGTGGCATCATCTCCATCTCTCATTATATCGTTGTATTCATGAAACATGTTGTACTAATGAAATCAAAACACAATCAATACAAAACTATATCGGATTTCACTGTTTCATAACGGACTTACCAGCTTCGGATATATTTCTGAAATGTCTATTTTCACTTTTACATCTGTAGAAGATAACCCTTACATACAGTCCCCTCTGAGAGGATTAGGGGGACAAGGCCAATTCTATTGTTCTTGCTAGAAAGTCATTTTGGTTTGAGATCAAAAGATGAATATGAGACGACAGGTCATAATTTCAGTTTTCATTTCCTGATATTTACATCTAGATGTCCTAACCAGCAAGAATCTCAGGCATTTTTGGGGGTCCTGGAAATGTTTAGACATGCCTTGACATTTGTTTTTATTTCAGGTATACTTATAATATATTAATGACATAGTAATATATTATAATATAGTAAGTCTCATTACACTATATTCAGCATAAATTGTGTTATAATAACAGGTGTACATGTTTGTATTTCTGAGAAAATCAAGACAACGAGATAGGGTCATAAAACACACTAAATATTGGTTCCCTTTTGAGTCTTTGTTACAAAATGTTGTGAAAACCATCTTGTTTATTCATTCACATGAAGCAGTGCATCGGTTTAACGTTTGTGTGACACTGGATGCGAGGGAGTGTCAACGTCCATGAATATTGCTGTATTTCACACCTGGGGAGATAAACCCCACCCCCTGATGGGTCTATCGAGGAGGAACGCCACCGTGGAAAGTGAAAAAAAAAAGAAATTGAGGAGACTAAAAGAAAGAATGTTTATTATTTGTAGTTTATTTACACCATAGTGCACAATATAATCACAATATAAAAAAAATGAGGATCAAAGGCACATTTTTGAACACAGTCACACACTTGTGTCTCATTCCTGGAAAGACACAAGTAATATAAAAGGAACTATATTACACACACACACACACACACACACACATATTTTATATATATATATATATATATATACGTACACACGGTGGCAAGAAAAAGTATGTGAACCCTCTAGAATTTCATGGTTTTCTGAATAAATTTGTCATAAAATGTGATCTGATCTTCATCTAAGTCAGGGGTATTGACCAATATAATGTGTCTAAAGTAATAACACAAAATAAATCTGATCTTTCATGTCTTTATTGAGAACCAAAAAACCTCATAGTGCTTGTGGAAAAAGCCCGCATCAAGTTCAAGGCCTTGATGCTCACCTACAAGACCTCTTCAGGAACAGCACCCCCTACCTCAACTCTCTCCTGAAGGCCTACGTTCCTTCTTGCAATCTGCGATCGATTAACGATCGACGTTTAGTAGTTCCCACTCAGCGTGGCGTAAGGTCCCTTTCCAGAACCTTCACGCTAACTGTTCCTCAGTGGTGGAATGCTCTTCTAATCTCAATCTGGAACCGCAGAATTTCTCACTATCTTCAAAAAACAGCTAAAGACCCAAATCTTCTGTGAACACAATAACCAACTCATAAAAAAATTTAAAATGTAAAAAAAACACAACGCACTTACACCTCTACTCTGTGCACTTTACAAGATCCATTAATTGAGTTCCAGAGGAAGTATAGTAGCACTACTCGTATTGTTCCCTGCTTGATATATCGCTTTGCTTATTTTTTTCTTTGGATAAAATCGTCTGCCAAGTGAATAAATGTAAATGTAAAAAGTTTGTGAACCCTTGAGTTAATGACCTAAAAAAGCTTTTTTTTTTTCTTTCTTTGCACACCTGAAGTCTGGTTGAGAAAATGAGTGTGGAGGTGTGGACTACAGCGACTTTGACTGATAAAAACCCCTCAAACTTTTGGAGTTTGTTCTGCACAAGAAGCACACGCTTATGTGAGCCATGTCTCGCCAAAAAGAGCTTTCAGAGGATCTACGATCAAGAATAGTTGATTTACATAAAGCTGCCAAGGGTCACAAAGTGATTTCAAAGACTTTAGAACTTCACCAGTTTACAGTTAGGCAAACATTCTACACATGGAGACACTTTGGGACTGTTGCTACTCTACCAAGAATTGGGCGCCCAGTCAAAATGACACCAAGAGCACATCAAAGGCTCATCAATGAGGTAAAGAAACAACCCTAAATGACAGCCAAAGATCTGAAGGCATCATTGGAACTGTCTAACATCTCTGTTCATGAGTCTATAATACGCTAAACATTGTACAAGCAGGGTCTCTACAGCAGGACACCACGAAGGAAGCCACTGCTTACTAAAAAGAACATTGCTGCACGCCTGAAGTCTGCAAAAGAGCACAGTGACACTCCACAGCGGTACGGGCAAAATGTTCTGTGGACTGATGAAACTAAGATTGAACTATTTTGAAACTCATGATTTGGGCCTGCTTTGCTGCATCAGGACCTGGCCAGCTTGTAGTCATTGAGAGGAAGATGAATTCCCAAGTATATCAGACAATTCTTCAGGATAATGTGAGAACGTCTGTACGTCTGCTGAAACTATGTAGAAGTTGGGTGATGCAACAGGACAACGACCCAAAACACCGGAGCGAGTCCACAACAGAACGGCTTCAGAAAAACTAAATCCTCCTTTTGGAGTGTCCGAGTCAGAGTCCAGACCTCAACCCAATAGAGATGCTGTGGAATGACTTGAAGAAAGACATACACATGAGACGTCCAAAGGACATGACCGAGATAAAGCAGTTCTGCAGGAAGAATGGACTAAAATTCCTCCTGAACGATGTGCAGGTCTGATCCACAGATACAGGAAGCGCCTGGTTGAGGTTACTGCTGCCCAGGTGGGGTCAACCAGTTATTCATTCTAAGGGTTCACTTACTTTTTCCACTGCCATTTTGAATATTGAATGAGTGTGTTCAATAAAGACATGAAAGATCAGAATTTTTTTGTGTTTTTATTTTAGACACATTATATTGGTCATTTCTTGCGACTGTATAAACACATACACACACATTTTATATATATATATATATATATATATATATATATATATATATATATATATATATACACACACACACACACACACACACACACACAGTATCTCACAAAAGTAAGTACACCCCTCACATTTTTGTAAATATTTGATTATCTTTTCATGTGACAACACTGAAGAAACGACACTTTGCTACAATGTAAAGTAGTGAGTGTACAGCTTGTGTAACAGTGTACATTTTCTGTCCCTCAAAATAACTCAACACACAGACATTAATGTCTAAACCGCTGGCAACAAAAGTGAGTACACCCCTAAGTGAAAATGTCCAAATTGGGCCCAAAGTGTTGATAATTTGTGCAGCCACCATTATTTTCCAGCACTGCCTTAACCCTCTTGTTCACCAAAGTTCACCAGAGCTTCACAGGTTGCCACTGGAGTCCTCTTCCACTCCTCCATGACGACATCACGGAGCTGGTGGATGTTAGAGACCTTGTGCTCCTCCACCTTCTGTTTGAGGATGATCCACAGATGCTCAATAGGGTTTAGGTCTGGAGACATGCTTGACCAGTCCATCACCTTCACCCTCAGCTTCTTTAGCAAGGCAGTGGTCATCTTGGAGGTGTGTTTGGGGTCGTTATCATGCTGGAATACTGCATACTGATCATGCTCTGTTTCAGTATGTCACAGTACATGTTGGCATTCATGGCTCCTCAATGTCACATGAAAAGATATAATCAAATATTTACAAAAATGTGAGGGGTGTACTCACTTTTGTGAGATACTGTGTATATATATATATATATATACACACATACACACACACACACACACACAACAGGATCAAAGAAACTATATTATCGCTAATGTCATCATTAAACACTCACAATAATACTAATATTGCCCACACAACAAAACAAAATAAAAACATGTACACATACAGTGGAAAGTTTGCGAACCCTTAAGAATTTTCTCTATTTTCTGAAACCTGAAACATCAGATTTTCACTAAAGTCCTAAAAGGAAACCAAAATAAACAAATTAGATGAATTATTATAATCGGTCATTTATTTATTGAGGAAAATGATCCAATATTACATATCTGTGTGTAGCAAAAGTATATGAACCCTTGCTTTCAGTATCTGCTGTGACCCCCTTGTGCAGCAATAACTGCAAATAAGTGTTTCCACTAACTGTTGATCAGTTCTCCACATCGGCTCAGAGGAATTTTAACCCGTTCCTCAGTACACAAAAGCTTCAACTCGGGGATGTTGGTGGGTTTCCTCACATGAACTGATTGCTTCAGGTTCTTCCACGACATTTCTATTGGTTAAGATCAGGATGTTGCCTTGGCCATTCAAAAACATTAACTTTATTCCTCTTTAACCGTTCTGTGGTAGAACAACATGTGTGCTTAGGGTCGTTGTCTTGCTGCATGACCCACATTCTCTTGAGATTTACATCAGTGACACATGTCCTGACATTTTCCTTTAGAAATTGCTGGTATCATTCAGTATTCATTGTTAAATCACTGACGGCAAGTCATCCTGGCCCAGATGCAACAAAACAGGCCCAAAGCAGGATACAACCATGACCACGTTTCACAGATGGGATCAGGCTCGTCTGCTGGAATGCAGCGTTTTCCTTTTTCCAAATATAACGCTTCTCATTTAAACCAAAAAGTGATATTTTTGTCTCATCTATCCAGAAAACACAGAGGGGCAGCAATGTTCTTTTTGGATAGCAGTGTTTTGTCCTTGCAACCCTGCCATGCACACCATGGCTGTTCAGTGTTTAATTGCTTAGAAGTTACCCTGTGTTCTTTTGTGTCCTCACGATCTATTAGCGTATTGCACATCTTTATTGGTAGACCACTACTGGGGAGCCTAAGAATGGTCTTGAATTTCCTCCTTATGTGCACAATCTGTCTACTGTGCATTATGGATGACCATAAATGCCATGATACACTTCCACAAACACATTACCTGTTCTGTAAATAAAACAAAGCTCTCACTTACACCTGATTGTCTTTCCATTGACTGAAATCACCTGACTCTAAATTCCCTTTCAAATTAACGGCTAATGCTAGAGGTTCACATACTTTTACCACTCACAAATGTCATTTTGGATCAATAAATAAATGACCAAGTATAATATTTTTGTTTCATTCGTTGAATTGGATTCTCGTGGTCTACTTTTAGAACTTGTGTGAAGATTTTATGATGTTTTATTAAGTCATATTTAAGCAGATATGCAGAACATTCTAAAGGGTTCACAAACTTTCAAGCAGCATCGTGTACTTTACAGTTATTACACGGAACGTAAACAAAATGAAACTAACATCTTTAAAATAGCAGGTAAACGTGCACTTACTCCGTATGATTTCTGATCATACTGAACTCTGAACAGCACCTGCGTGTCCCAACAGCGTGTCCCAACAGCGTGTCCCAACAGCGTGTCCCAACAGCGTGTCCCAACAGCGTGTCCCAACAGCGTGTCCCAACAGCGTGTCCCAACAGCGTGTCCCAACAGCGTGTCCCAACAGCGTGTCCCAACAGCGTTTCCTCCCTGTGCGAGGTGCATGTTTAGGCGAGAGTGATGCAGCCACATTCCTTAAAATTTTTTTTTTTTTTAATGTTGTAAATAACGGCTCTGTCGATGAGGCAGTATTTTACAGTAAACACTGGTCATAAGCTAGCCAAACCTACTGAAATACAGTCTATACATTCATATTATTTTTATTAAAAAATTGTATAGCATGAGAATTAAATACTGGTTTTGTACAACATTTAGATGTCATGAACATATTTCATTTCAACATATTTCACTCCAAATACCAACTGATATCAGTCCGGCAATATAGTTGGGAAATAGCCAAATGGTAAAATATGAACATATAAAAAGAATAACACGATAACTAGGGTTAGTGTAAGTATGAATGAAACTGTAAGTAGGAATAAATGACTTACTCATCAGAAATGATCTCCTCCACTGGATCAAGTCTCTTCAAAATGCAACCTTTCATCATCACAGTCGTGCTCTTCTTCTGAGGAAAAGGTGAGCTCCAGTCTAATTTGTCCTGCCACAGTTTCATAATCAACCGAAAATATATTTACATTTCTCTCGATGACATAAAAGATCTCTGTTTTGTGCCATCGCTTCGAAAAAACAGCTTTCACTCAAAGAAAGTCAGACCACTGCTCCCCTCCTCTCCCCACACGCGCATGCTCTCCCACACACTGGACCCACCTGTTGCATCCGAGACACCAAGACATTTAAAGGACACAACATCGTTTGAGGTAAATAACTCTTAATTGTTGTTGATTAGCCTTATATTGAAAGCTACAAACAATATTTCTGCCTCATTAAAGCCACAATAGATCGCAATCAGAAGGTATTCCAAACACTAGTTGGTGTTTTAAAATGAGTTTTGAGAAGAAAAAAAAAACCCATAGTATTAATCTCATGTGTAGCTTGATGCTAATGATATCTATTAATAAAAGTCAGAGTAATTCTGAGTGGAGAGCAGTGTCAGCTTTATAAAGATACCTCGGCTATGCGCATAATCAGAAGGACTCATGAGAAGCAACCTTTTTATTTTGGGTATGCACCCCCTTGGCAAAAATAAAGGGGTGTGATATAACGAATACACAACTGTATCAATATCAATGAACGACAGCAAACAGAGAACGTTACTACAGAAGTGCTCACTGATTAACGTTCATCTAACAGTAGTTAAGTTAGGTAACGTTAGCTATCATTCGTCTCGCTTATGTTGTCTGACATATCTGGCTACTTGTCATTAAAAACAATGTTTAACGTATTTAACATGATATTTATCTAGTAAGTGTTAGCTAATTATCTAACATTATTACCAGCAGCACTGACCGGATAACTATTTTCAGCGTCCGAGAAGCAAGTTGGCTCATGGTGTAGCATTAGGCTATTTGTACAAACAGTGTGCTCCAAATGCACCTTTCATTTATATTCATTTGGCTAATTATTCGTGAACTTCATTTTCAGGTCAAATCAGACCTTCATAACAGGCTGCAAGGAGAGCACCTGTCTGCCTGCCTGAGGGTCTCCACCAATGGGCTGAGCCCAGAGGAATTCAACTACGAAAGAGCGTTAGAACGGTTTCTCAAGCCCAGGAATTTGAAATGTTTGTCAATAGGGATGTACAGGGAGTTGATTAATACCATATCCCCCTCATCCAATGTAGTTTTTATTTCTTACAAAAGAAACCATTTCAACACAGCAACAGCTCGTGCTTCATTTCTGTGATGGATCAAATGTATACTCTCTAGTTAATTTTGTGCTTTGACCATTCGTGAACATTAAACATCCCGTGTACCGTGGTTTGTGGGTGTGACCTTTGGCGCTGTTTTTGCTCACCACTCACAGACATAAACAACCAATGTGTTTTGTGATTAAATCACTACCAGAGAACATTGTTTCCAAGAGCACCGAGGAGGTCTTCTGCTGAAGTAGCCCATTCGCCTCAACCTTTTTACGTGTTGAGCATTCGGAGATGTTTTTCTGCTCACCTTATCCAGAATGGTTATTTGAGTTACCTTAGCCTTCCTGTCAGCTCACCCCAGTCTGGCCATTCTCCTATGACCTCTCTCAACAACATATTTTCACCCACAAAACCGACCATGTTTTAACCATGTTAACAGAAATATTTTAGATGTGAATACAAAAACTAACATAGATCTACACCAAATTAAATCTTACTTTTTTTTTGTTCCGAAGCCTAAAGCTTTCCAAAACTACACATGCACCTCAGCTTAGTAACTCAGATTAGGTAAACATACAAATTGAATGCTAGTGATTATTCAAGTGATTATTACATTATTACACACCTGGACACTTAGTGACAAATTGCTAAGTTCAGGGAGTGCTTTATATAATAATAATAATAATAATAATAATAATAATCTTTATTTTATAAAGTGCCTTTAAAAGCAACTGCTCAAAGCGCTGTACACAAAATAAACAGTACACAGAAAAAAAAGAAAACATTATAAAAGTTAATAAGAATAACATTAATAATAATAATAAAAGTAGACATCAACAGTCAAATGAAACTTTTAAAAGTCTTGCATTGAGCTTTAAAAATGCCAAAGGTTTCAGCTACCCTGAGTTCAGGAGGAAGAGAGTTCCAAAGGGAAGGAGCACAGACAGAAAAAGCCATAGATTTAAAGCGTGTTTGTGGAACAGGTAACAGATTTGGGATGTAAGGAATGAATAAAGCAGATATATATAATGAGGAGCCAAGTCATGTAATGCCTCGCATGTCAACATCCTAATCTTAAGGATGTGCAAGGACTGCGAAATATATTAGAACCACCATTACTTTGCATGACACTTTGAGATTGTCTTTGAAAGTGCAAAGTGTAATTTCTGAAAAAAGCCTCATGGATCTTACAGTGGATATAAAAATCTACACACCCCAGTTAAAATGGCAGGTTTTCGTGATTTAAAAAAAAAAAAAAAGAAGAAAAAAAAAAAAGAAAGTTGTCAGAACCTTTTTCACCTTTATTGTGAAAATGCAACATAATTATAAATATCCAGTGATAAAGGCCCAGAGATTTGGGGGGTTCTTTGGTTTTAGGGGTTTTTTTTTGGTGGGGGAGGGGGACGACTTATAATAACCAGCTTGCATAAGTGTACACACCCTTTTATAATTGGGAATGGATGTGGCAAGGTTCAGGATCAACCATTCACATTCAAACTCATGTTAAATGCTAATTAGTATACACCTGCCATCAATTAAAGTGACTGATTACCCACAAATAAAGTACAGCCGTTCCTATAGGATTCACCTGACATCATCTTGGTAATATCCAACTGGAAAGCCATGGGCTGCAAAGAGCTTACAAACCTTGACTAATGCACCTTTAAGCAAAATGGTAAAGTGACATTTTGGGTAAAACTGAATATGTCTTCAATTAAATTTGACACAGTCATGTCGACTGAAAACATTCACACAGATCTCTCTGTAGACCAGTGCCTTATGAGAATGAACAATTAAGTCTGCTCACTTGTAGTTTTTGTGGTGATAGTTGCCGGTTTGGAGTTTGCTGCTCGGCTAGGTTATTGCCCCACTCTGCAAAACACTGCGAATAAAACACAAAAAAAGTCAAATATTTTTCACTAAGCCACCCAAAAATTTTGTATATAAAAGTCTCACAGCTATTTTATTGATTACGTTTATAAGACGTCACACAGGACAAATGTAATATAATCAATCACACGGTAAGAATAAGATATTAAAAGGGTGAAAAGGGAAAACACTTCAGGAAAAGCTAGCAAAAAAATACCTGAGCAGGACTGGAAGTCCTCTTCCTCTTAACTGGGTTTGACTGTCCATCATCTTGACCAAGAGGACTGACGTGAGGGGGCAGGGACTGCCCAGAGCCATGGGCCTCCATTAGAAGCCCTCCTGCACTGGGGTGGGGTTTACTTACCTGGGAAAAAACAATGCCACAAAAAAAAAAGAGAGATAGTTTCACACACAAAAAGGCAAAGGAGATAGAAGAGAAGCAAAGAAACAAGACAGAAGAACTTGGCTTTAAACATTCCGTGTTCTAAAACGCTCAAGTAAGATACGCAGTTTTAACATGTCTAACATTCAATATGACAGTCAGAAGAGTCAAGGACTGATCATGTCAAAGACAAACAGTATGGTTTCTAAATGCTCTTGTGCCGATATGTGCATAAGCTGATATGGACGGAATGCATGAAAAAAATAAATCAACATGAAGGCCTCAGCAACTGTATTAAACTACTGAAAACCTACATCATTTCGCCAGTGTTTCAAATTTCAGTATCTCAAACATTCAAGCAAGCGTAACAAAATGCTCAATCTAGATAAATGATATTGTGTATGATATAAAGAAATGTAAATCCCAACAACTTGATCAGATGATGCTCCAATACGGCTTGGAAAAGTCAAAGACTGCTCTGGTAGAGAATAGCACCAAATGGAAAACTTTTTCTGGATTTTTTTCCATTTCACTACTCAAATAAGCCACCCGGCAATTCCCATCCACCAGCCAGCTCTACCCCATCAGACAACAGCTACCAACCAGGGAGACTGCAGGCGAACACATGCTTCCTTCACAACATGCGACACAAGCCAACAGCGTCTTTAGAGCTGCTGATCAGTCCCCGTTACAAACCAGGAGGAAAGCTGCACACTTTCACGTACATGAGCTCAAAGACACACGCAGTTGGTTCACATCACCACTGACTGATAGGGTAGAGAATGTATAGTCAGTATGGCCAATTTTGTTCCCTTGTTTCCCAGCCACAGATGTAAACTTCAGGAAAAAAAACACCTCTTTCTGTGCTGTCTAAAGCTGTATTCAGCCTATGATTCAAGAACAAAAAGAAATAGACCAAATAGACCAGTAAGGACAGAAATATTTATTCTTGCAATATTGTTTATATTTAAATGAGTGCTCGTGTGTTATTGTTTGAAAGTAGTATGTTGATTTCATAACTGTGTCATAAGTAAATAAAAAGCTACCATTGCCATATTGTTCCAGATGACTGCTAGTATCTTGTTAGGTGGTTGCTAGGGTATCCCAGGCGATTACAAATGTATTGCTAGGTGTTGTTCAGCAGTTCCCATGGTGTGCCAAGTGGTTCCTATAGTGTTGCTAGGCAGTTGTTATGATATCCCTCTGGCATTCTAGGGTGTTACTAAAGTATTCTAGGTGGTTGTCAGGGTGTTGCTATAGTTTTCCAGGTGGTTGCTATTGTGTTTCTAGGCAGTTATGGTGTTCTCGGTGCTAGTGTGTTAATACGGTATTCAAAATGGTTACTAGGGTGTTGCTAATGCTATTGAGTCCAGGTGATTGGCATAAAATTAAAACCACTGACTGGTGAATAGCATTGATGATCTGGTTGTCAAGGGGAAAAACGGGAAAGCATAAGGATCTGATCGTATTTGACAAGGGCCAAATTGTGATGGGTAGACAACTTGGTCAGAGCATCTTCAACACGGCAGGTCTAGTGGGGCGTTCCCGGTATGTAGTGGATAGTACCTACCAAACATGGTCCAAGGAAGGACAATCGGTGAACGGGAGACAGGTTCACAGGCACCCAAGGCTTACTGATGCACATGGGGTGCAAAGGCTAGCAAAGGCTGACTCTTATCCCACAAAAGAGGTACTGTAGCACAAATGACTATAAATGTCAATGCTGGCTATGAAAAAGGTGTCAGAACAAACTGATGCAAAAAGAAGTCTCCAAGAAACCCAGAATTTCATCACAGGATCTGCTAGGTGTCAAAGTGCATTCATCTACAATCAGAAAGCAAATGCAAAAATTTGACCTGCATGTGAGGTGTGCCAGGAAAATGCCTTTGGAAGACTACAATTTGCCAATGAGCACATAGGTAAAGACCAGGCCTTTTGGAATAATGGGTTCTGGACAGATGAATCAAAAATAGAGTTGTTTGGTGGGTGAAACGTTATGGTTTGGGGTTGCTTCACTTCCCCAAGAACTGGACAGCTTACATTCATTGATTCAACTATGAATTCTGAATAATATCAAAGTGCTTGAAGATAATGTGAACCAAAAATTGACCTTTCATCAGGATAATGATCAGTGGCACACTAGCAAATCCAGCAAAGAACGTCTCAAAAAGAAGAAATGGAGGGTGGGTTTTAGTAAAAAAGCCGGGATTTGAATCCCATTGAAATGTTGTGGGGTATTTGAAATGGCAAGTACATACAAGAAAACCCTCAAACATGGTCAAAAAGTATGGTGGACAATTATGCAAAACGTCTACAATAAGTAATTTCTGCTAAAGGGGACAATACTAGCTTCTGAGGCCAAGGGTGTAGACTATCACATCTATTGATATTTCTGTTGAATAAATTATTTTAAAAAAAAGCAAATTTTTGTTGCGGTTTTGTTCAAGTCTAATCAACTTCATTAATAGGCACTGTTTCAAAGATGAGCAAATGTTTGCTTGACCAGATATGTCAAAAAAGCCAACAATTTCCTTGGGCTGTACGTATTCTGTTCAAAAACCTCACATTTTGGTGATCGGTCATCAGAAGATGAATATGAGGTAATAGACCAGATTTTCAGCTTTCATTTCCTAATATCTACATTTAAGCGTGTTCAATAAATTAGAGCACGGCACCTTTTGTAGCAGACCTCCTACTTTTTAGGCAAATACAAGTAATGGAATAGTCTTATAAGTAAATAACACTTAATATCTTGTTGCATATCCCTTGCTTGCAATAACTTCGTTAAGCCGGTGATGCAGTGACATCACCAAACTGTCGCATTTTTGCGTTTGTGTTGCTTTTCTGCTTGTACTGCAGCTTCTTTCAGTTGGTGTTTGTTTTGGGGGGTTTCTCACATCAGTGTCTCCTTCAGGAGTTGAAATGCATGCTCAACTGGGTTAAATTCTGGTGATTGCCTTGGCCAGTCTAAAACCTTTCTCTTTTCCTCCCGATGAAGTACTGTGTTGTGTTGTCAGTGCTTTTTGGGTCACGGTCTTGCTGCATGAAGAAGTTCCTCCCAATTAGATTGGATGCATTTCTCTGTACATTGGAAGACAGACTGTTTCTGTAGACCTCTGACTTGAATCTGCTGTTACCATCATGGTAGATCAGTGAGCCCATTCTAGAAGCAGCCATGTAAACATTTGCCTGTATTCTCTCATTTGAAAGTCGCTCTGGATAAAAGCTTCTGCTAAATGAATAAATGTAAATGTAAACATTTGCCATGACACTAACTCCCCCAAGTCTGACTGTTCAGCTCTGGTTTGGATCATGAGCAGATCGTTTTTTTCTCTACACTTTGGCCTTTCCATCACTTTGGTAGAGGATCCAGATCTTTTGATTTCTGAAGTCTTCTTAGAATGGTGGTTTGTGATACCTTCACCCCTGCTCTGTGAAGGTTGTTGGTGATGTCACTAACTGTTGTTTTTGGGGTTTTCTTCACAGCCATCACAATGTTTCTGTCATCCGTTGCTGTTGTTTTCCTTAGCCGTCCTTTTCCATGTTTGTTTGTTAGTACACTACTGGTTTCTTTCTTTTTCAGGACATTGCAATTTGTTGTATTGGCTATGCCCAATGCTTGAGCAATGGCTGTGATAGATTTTCCCTCTTTTCTCAGCTTCAAAAAGGCTTGCTTTTCACGTATAGACAGTTCTCAAACCAATACAAAAGTAGACATTATTCTATTATTCTAACTATTCATTCTCTAAACAATCAATTTAACATGACACACCTGGGTAGCAAGAAACACCTATCAGTCACATGTTCCAACATTTTTGATTAAGTATGTAAACCTCTAAGATTAGCAGTGTAAGTGAAATTAGAGTCAGGTGCATTTCAATGGGATGACAATCAATTGTGAGTGAGCAACCCATAAGAACAGGGATCTATCGAGGTCTGATCTCCCAAACATGTTTGTGGAAGTGTATCATGGCATGAACAATGGAGATTTCTGAGGACCTCAGAAAAAGAGTTGGAAAAGGTTACAGAACTATCTCTAAAGTGTTTGGATTCCACCAATCCACAGTCAGACAGATTGTGTACAAATGGAGGAAATTCAAGACCATTGTTACCCTCCCCAGGAGTGGTTGACCACGCCAACAGCAAAATATGTAAAAGTCTGAGAGGTCACAAAGGAACCCAGGGTAGCTTCTAAGCAACTAAAAGCCTCTTTCACATTGGCTAATGTTAATGTTCATGAGTCCACAATCAGGAGAACACCGAACAGCAGTTGTGTGTATGGCACTGTTGCATGGAGAAAGCCACTGCTCTCAAAAAAGAACATTGCTGCTTGTCTCCATTTGCTAAAGCTCACATGGACAAGCCAGAAGGCTATTGGGAAAATGTTTGGTGGATGAATGAGACTAAAATAGAACTTTCTGGTTTAAATGAGAAGCGTCATGTTTGGAGAAAAGAAAATACTGCATTCCAGCATAAGAACCTTATCCCATCTGTGAAACATGATGGTGGTAGTATCATGGTTTGGGACCGTCTCATGTCATCTGGGCCAGGACTATGTGCAATCATTGATGGAACAATGAATTCTGAATTATACCAGCAAATTCTAAAGGAAAATGTCAGGACATCTGTTCATGAAATGAATCTGAAGAGAAAGTGGGTCAGTCAGCAAGTCAACAACCGTAAGCACACAAGTCTTTCAACCAAAGAATGGTTAAAGAAGAATAAAGTTAATGATTTGGAATGGCCAAGTCAGAGTCCTGACCTTAATCCTCATTCACTCAGTCGCTTTGGATGAAAAATGAATAATTGTAAATGTAATTTAAATGTTGTGCCGATGTGCAGGACTGATCAACACTTACCGGAAACATTATTTGCAGTTATTGAAAGGACGTTACTGCTGCACAAGGGGGGGTCCACCATATACGGAAAGCAACGTATAATATGGCTCATTTTCCTCAATAAATAAATGACCAGGTATAATATTTTTGTCCCATTTGTTTAATTGGGTTATCATTGTCTACTTTTAGGACTTGGGTGAAAATCTGATGACGTTTTAGCTCATATTTATGCAGATATATAGAAAATTCGAGATCACAAACTTTCAAGCACCACTGTATAATAGGTGAACATACTGTTTACAGTACGTTAAGTGAGAGTAGCTCAATGCTAACAATGAAGTGAGTGCTGAAAGATTATTGGAAAACGGTGGCCATGTTTTGAAGTAACCTAGTCATCATTAGAAATTTCTTCACAGATTATCACAATAATGCAACTTTATTCGAACCCATGGATCACCACAACCCAACGAGAGCACATGGCTTCGGTATCTAGTCCTAAATAAGCCTTTCAAGTTTTGTGCAAATACACAGACCATGTGTTATAGTAGTTTGAGTAAAGTGAGCTTCGCCATGCAATACACTCGCTGAGCACTTTATTAGGATCACCTGTACACGTATTCAGCAGTGCAATGCTTAAAACCATGCAACCATCAGAATTTGTTGCAAATGTGATCTTCAGTGATTTTGACTATGCCATGATTGCTGATGCCAAACGGGCTGGTTTGAGTATTTCTATAACTGATGATCTCCTGGGATTGTCAAGCACAACAGTCTCCAGAATCAGAATGGTACAATAAAGAAAAAGCATCCTGTGAGCAGCAATTCTGCAAATAGAAATGCCTTGTTGATGAGAAGCAATAGAGAATGGCCAGACTGGTTCGAGCTTTCAAAAAGGCTACACGAGCTCAGATAACTACTATGTACAATTTTGGTGAGCAGGAAAGCATCTCAGAACGCTCCAAACATTGAACCTTTACTCGGGAGGATGGGCTAAAATAGCGCAAGACCAAATCAGGTTCACCTTCGGTCAGCCAGTGTTACGCCCTCGCCAGCAGATGGCACTGCGGCACGGCTTCAGAGAGCGCGTGTGCACGAGACTCTTGTATATGGACATGCACCTTTGTTTGTTTTGATTCTCTCCCTGTTTAAGCATTGGTTGATGTTCAGAGTGTGTCTTTATTTACTCCAGGTGTCTGTATTTTAGTTTGATTATGTTGGTTATTTAAACCCCGTGTTGCTGTGCACTTTGTGCAGTATTATTCGTATATGTTTGAACGTAGTAGCGAATACGTTTAGCATGCTAGCGGTCTTATTTCCATGTTTGTACTCGTTCCATGTTTAACTCAGTTAACCTTGTCCAGTTTAGACCGCATTTCCTGTGTTTTGTCTGATGTGTTGTGAATAAAGACATTGCGCTTACTTCCTCTATGTAGTCCTGTTTCGTTACAGAATACTGCGCCAAAACCATGGAAGTAGCAGGAGAACGCCTTGTGGGGAAATACTGGGATTATCGGGGCTTCCCGTGACCGGAGGAGTACCAAGCTGCGCTAAGAAAGCAGCAGGAGGAGTACTACGCTTGGCAGTGGAAGCAGTGGGAGGATGAAGTAGAGAAGATACTCCACACTGTGGAGGAAGCGCTTGGCCCCTGTCCCATAACGCCAAACTGCGCCTCACCTTCCGACCCGGAGGGGAACACCACCCAGTTCTCGTGAGTTAGTTGTGTTACCAAGCCTTTAGCTCTCGTCTAGATTTTCCTGGTTCTTGGACTTTCCTGCCTGTTATTTATGATTACGATTCCCGGCTCTGTCTCATTTGGATTGTTCAGCCACCACTGCCCCATATGGGCTAAAACGTAAAAAAAACCACTCTGCTATAGTGCCACCATCAAGGCTGATCAGAAATAATATCTATGGACCAACGTTCATGCCTGTACCACCTACGGTTTGGTCCGCTACATGCTTGAACCCCTTATAAGCAAATGCAAGCAAACTACACTGCACTGTAGAACCCTACTTATGTCACAATATTGTCAGATTGTAATCAGTCTTTTACGGCCATATCAGTAATATCACAAATGATGATAGATGGTCAAGCATTAATTTGGGGTCCTCACATTTTGTCTATGCACCCACACGCTCATGCTGATTAATCTGATGATTGGAGTAGCAATTATTCTTGAGTTGATAAACAAAATATATCTAGAATATAATTCCACTGATTCAAACATTATTATGCACAATATGACCTTCAGTTACAGAGTACAAGGAGAATGGCTTAATTTTAACTAGTATAGTGGCCTAACAGCTGACTATTTGTGCAGTTCGCACAAACAGATAATCATTTTGAACCCATCTGCTGTGACCAATACAAACAGAAAATGACTATAAGCAGATCAGAAGTTGAATTTGGCAGATATAGCTCTTTTCCTTGCACAATTTGCTCATCACCCTTGCTCATCGCTCTTGCCCTTCATTACTGCTCAGTTTGTGGCCACAGAACTACTCTTATCTGGATACAGTTGTAGGGCTGTACAATTAATCGATTACGATTTTGACTGAACACGATTACATGAAAAAGACTGACTGCGATATTGACGTTTAAAGTGCGTCCTCCGCTCATAGAAAACTCTTCTGCACATCAAATCAAGCGCTTCCTAAACTTACAGCCAATCACCATAGAGTGGTGCAGAGATGATGTCATCTTGTAAGCCAAAACCCGGAAATGGAGTTAGCATTTTAGCACTCGAGCTGTCAGCTTCGCTTCGTGCCCCAGTGCTTGCGTATTTTGGGTACAATTTTATTTATATTTTGCTTTTGCGAGATGATGCTGAAAATGTTAAATGCTAATGCTAACCTGAAAATGTTATGAATCGACGTGGATTTGGACTTTCACATATAAATAAACAGACCACTGCTTTCACCTCCATGTCGTGCTACATTCCTGCTAATGTACAAATCTTTGCATCAAATTAGACTGATCCTTAAAGTGCATCATCTCGAATAAGCAAAATATAAATAAAATTGTACCTAAAATATAGGATAAGTAAAAATAAAAATACCATCAACCGAATGAAAACAATTCAGGCGAATGGAGAAAAGGCAATAACAGTGTTTACAGGAGAGACGAAGACAAATCACCCAATAGAGTGGTGCAGGGACGACGTCAATTTATACCAGAACCTGAAAGTTATCATCACACCGGTTCCCTCGACAGAAACCCAATAGGATTTTCACACAGACTTTTGGATTACTGCAAAAAATAAACACTGTGATCAACAAAAGTTTACAACACTAACACGTTTTATCCATCAAGATCATTTTCACAAATAAACACAACTTTTATGAATTTTGAAATCTAAATACAATCTGCAGAAATAAACATCTAACCGTACGCTATAAACAAACTTCATCACGGTCACTCGACTTCAACGTCACCAAGCTTCGACAAACTTTTCCAAACTTGATTTAAATCATTTTCCATAATACGGATTTACTCTGTGGACGAATCTTCACCCACCTTCGATTAATTGTGCTGCCCTAGTAAGTGAAATCCTGGAAAGCAAGATGGCCTACATAACTGGCAATTCATTTTTTAAAGGGCATAACATTTAATGAGGAATAGGGTCTCCAGCTGCAAAATATTTTGCAACGTCTAATTAATAAAGATATTGTAGTATTCAGTCCCACACATTCAAAGAAGTAAACCAGCATTTGGGGAAATTAAGAAAACGTTTCTGCAGAACACATTCATCATTTGCTTTCCCAGACAATAACCAGACAATTTCCAACCACACAGCTCGCGCAATGACCGACCGACACGGCTCGGAGGCTTTCTGGACCTCCATGACGCGCAAAAACAGGCTGTATTTTATCTGGACAATCCGGTTATTTTTCCCAAATCGATGCTATAGTAACGCCGAGGTGCTAATATTGTGCTGCGAAGGTTTGACACCTCAACAACGTGCGTGTCATGAAGTTCCGGAACGACTCAGAGCCGTGTCGGTCGGCCACCGCGCGAGATGTTGCTCTCGCTCACTTATTGCACAAGGAGTGCAAAAATTTGTTGGAATTATATAAAGACAGAGAGGGTTTCCTCTCATCACATCCCAGATGAGCCCCCAATTCTGTTTCGCCCGGGTCTAGGTCGGGTCGCAAAATAAAATAAATAAGAAAAAGTGGGTTGGCGATACCAGGATTGCATTTGCTTTGTTTTATTCTCACCTTTTACATTATATAAGTATGCGGAGTTGCTCCATCACTTTTTGCTTCATTAAAGTGTTTATCTGCATGTTGGATGGTCGTGTTGAAGTGGAGAAAATGAATTTGAGAGTAACAAGACGGTTAATGGTAATGGGAACTGCACTTATATAGCGCTTTTTTAACCTTAGAAGCTCTATAAAGCGCTTTACACTGTGTTCACTCATTCACACACCAATGGTAGCAGCGCTGCCGTACAAGGCGCTAGCATTCAGGAAGACTGAATACCAACTAAATATCAAATGCCGAAACACAGTCGCAGGAGTAATCAGGAGGTGAGGTATAGAATAAACCGTAGTACAACTAGCCAGAGCCACAGTGGACGTCCTCTTAAAATGACGCCACGGACAGTGCGCTACTTCCACAATCTAGCTCTGAAAAACTGACGAGCGAGTGCTTCAGACCTGCTACAGGGGTAGCAATGGAAATCAGAGATTCTGTGACGGCTCAGACAGTGCAAAGTACATCGTGTGACGTTAACCTCTATGTTCAGGTTGCCTGAAAAGCAGAATTAAAAGAGAAAATACTCGGGAGCTCGCTTCACGCGTGCCTTCTCCCTCACATGCTCAACCGGAAACCGACGTTAACCTCTATGGACAGTGCCACAGAACTTGCTCTTCATCACAAAAATTCACGATTAAATTTAGCTAAAGAACACGAAAAAGAATCCTGATCACACCAACGTAAATTTGATCACACCAAGATAAATTTGTTCGGCTCAGATGGGATCCAGCACGTTCGCCAAGAACCTGGCCAGGACTACCACAGTAAATGCATAGTCCCGTTAGTGAAGCACAGAGGAGGGAGTGTGATTAGATGGGGCTGCATGAGTGCAAAAGGTTTTGAGGAGATTTATAGATGGCACCATGAATGCCTGTGGATACACAAAAATAATGGCTGGACAAGCTGCATCCCAGCCTCCAGAAGCTTGGCAGAAGAGGAATATTCCAGCATAATAACGATCCAAAGCACACACGCAAGAGAAATTCTAAAGTAGAAATCACGCAAGAGTTTCTAAAGTAGGAAAAAGTGAAAACTATGACCTGATATCCAATAGAATACCTTTGGGGTATTTTAAAGAGAAAGGTAGAGCAGCACAACACCACCAGCAAAGAGCAGCTGAAAGAATCGTCTGTGAAGAATGGAAGAACACCTCTTTGGAAATTTGTGCGGCGCTGGTATCCTCAGTGACGAGGAGGAACGAACCAGTCATCAAAAATAAAGGTGGACACGAAGTACTTAAAAAAGATTTGAATCTCAGTAAAGAAAGGTGTGCTGATTTTTTTAGCTTTTGTTGCATTGAGTTCCTACTGTAGGGCCTGTATTTTTAATATAGTAACCCTAAATTGGTAGTTTTTCATTTTACATGAGAGCAAATTAGAGATGCACCGATGTATCGGCCGATAAAGGCTATTTTTGGTATCGGCCGATAGTTTAAAAACATCCGATGACCGGGGCCGATTGTACCCTGTCAATAAAAAGAGGGCGGGGAAAAATCTGGCTACACAGTTCCAAAATATGTGTGCATGTTTCGGGTATATTGGAGTGTCCGATAATCAATGTTTGCATTCTATTTGTTTAAACACATTTAAACAAATAATGAGAAATAACAACCTAGACACATTTAAAACAGGAAATCTAAAGCTACACTACTGAAGCCCAAACACATACACCATGCTCCTCTTCCTTATATTAATATAAGACTGTCTTGGAAAATTGGTCTTCCCTCTGTAACATAAAAAGTTGAAAAGTGAGAAGCGTGGTTGAGGCGATTAAAGCCACGTGTCAGATGTGATGTGTTCGTGTGTGTGTGAGAGAGAGAGATAGTGAGTTTAGGGATTACTGTGATCAGCGTGTGTATCTATCTGGTCTCACCTGCTGAGCTGTGATCTGGACGCCCTGTCTTGAGGTAAGCTCTGCGGGGATTGGGAGGCTCCATGCTTCCTCAATATTAGGAAGCATTTTACTTTTACTCGGTAGACTAGTGTGATGAAGGTTACACAACTGAGCCTAGGACGAAAACGCGTGAGAAACATATTTAAACAGCAATCTATGGTTGGACGTCGGAACAATTTACAAAAGTGCTCTTAGGCTGAAGGTTAGAGGTGCATCGTGATGGGTCACGCTGTAGTGTAGAAGTCACCGATCATGGAGGCCTCAAATTCATGATGTCATTCATTTTAAACATGAATTCCTATTATTAATTATGAAAACGTGCCTCTTTCACACGTACAGAGAATGGGGAAGACAAAATATGTCAAAGAACTGAAAATACTAACAAAAAAAAACAAAAAAAAGCATGTAATGTAAAACAATGAAATGTTCAGAACCAAAGTAGTCAAATTCATCAGAAGCAGCTACAGAGCGAGCTCAAAACAAAAAAAAAGAACAGAAAACTCTAAAGAATCCTACCACCCATGCTTACTGCCAGCCAATTACATCCGTACACATGTGCACACAGAGACCAACGCGAACACACTCAGGCTCAGGGGATCAGAACGAAACTCGTACACAGTTGTCAGTAATCAAATCTGGATGCCATTAGCTGCTACGCTGTCCAAGTTACCTGCAGGTATCTGATCCGGGTAGTGATTGCTGCGATGTTGCTGCAGCTTTTGCTGCGTGTGGCGTTAATGTAGCACTTGATGGCATCTTGGGGCTGATAGCAGGACTCGTAGAGCGTGCCCAGGTCCATCCAGGCTGCAGCATGACTGTGGTCCAACTGCACAGCACAGATGTATGCCTGGAGAGCATCCATGGGCTGATTCTGCTGCTGATACAGCACTCTGAGTGAGAATAAGGGCAAAATAGGCAGCAGAAGTAAGTTAAAGTGACCAAAAAATGTATTAGAAAGAAAAAGAAAAATCCCAAACGGCAACAAAACCAAACATTCCACAACCATACCCTATGGAGCACCAAGTATCTGCACTGGCCTCAGATTTGTCTATGGACTGCCTGTAAGAAATGAATGCATCCTGCACTTTCCCAATACTCGAGTAGCACCTACAAAGAAGCAATAAACAGAAGGCAAATCACAAGTCCACATAGTATACCATGACAGGTAAAATCATGTTTAGTAACTGCAAGATATTTGCATCATTAGGACAACTACCTCCAAGATTCAGCACAAAAGTGACACTGTACTAAGCATTATGTCAGACCCAGTATGCTAATCATGATCAGGTTTTTTTTTTTTGCCTCTGCCTCAACTGTTGTTGTCTAATATCAAAACATTTGATCAGGTGCTATCCAGACAACCTCACAATTCCAACCACAAGAACAGTTTGAACAAGTCGAATAGCAGGTGTGACGGGTACACCCAGTCATGATGTCATTAAAGCTTTTGTCTTGCTTGATCTATACACATCAACCTTTCAACACAACTGAAAAGAGGCCCAATTATACAGAACAACCGATGACCTGGGAACTGCTTGCCACTAACCTTCCAAGAAAATACCAGGACTGGCCAGAGTTGGGGTCAGCTTCGAGAGATTTCTGCAGACATTGTATAGCGTAACTGTCTTTATTGGCCCGGTCTCCCAACTGCTCCACTGTATGATGCATCCAGCCTGGTGTGAGAAGGACATTGCAACTACTTTTCCCCCCATGGCTTTAGTCATTCAGGAAATTCAATTGAAACATTGAACAACTTCCATTGGGCAAAAGTGACAGTAGAATGACTCCAAGCTAATGTAAATACAGTGAACTCACAGTATCCTAATTTACTATGTAGAATTATTACCTGGAATTGAAAACATAGGACCCTATGGATTCTGTTTTCATAATCACAAAGGGTTTTAGAGAACTGAGGCAAATGCTGCTCGTCGTTTCATTAGGAAAAAAAAAATGTATGCATTTTGGACCTGCATTAAAAGCACTAATAATGTGAAATAAGTATTACGAGGTAAAACATAAACATATAAATTAGGTCCAATTAAAAATATAGAAAATAGCTTCAATGGTGCTAGTTATGAGGTGGCCTTACCAAGCTGTTGTAAAGTAGCTGCTTTCACCTGGGTAGGGAGATTCTCTGTCTGCAAGAGACTTTCATAAGCCTCCTTTGCGGCACGGTATCTTTTCTGAATGCAAAAAGAAATAGAGATAAAGAAGTGTGTGAGTGTGTGTGTGTGTGCATAGTGTCTGAAAGGTCAAGAACCAATGAAACACACACACACACACACACACACACACACGTTAAAAAACACAAATGTGCTCTACTTATTCACTCTTATGTTCTAACATTTCCTCAGCTGCTACATCATGTTATTATGCATTTATATACGGTGCATCCAGAAAGTATTCAAGCTTCACTTTTCCCACATTTTGTTATGTTACAGCCTTTTTCCAAAATGGATGAAATTCATTATTTTCCTGTAGCCACTCCTTTGTTATCTTGGCTGTGTGCTTAGGGTTATTGTCCTGTTGGAAGATGAACCTTCGCCCCAGTCTGAGGTCCAGAGCGCTCTGGAGCAGGTTTTCATCAAGGACGTCTCTGTACGTTGCTGCATTCATCTTTTCCTCGATCCTGACTAGTCTCCCAGTTCCTGCCGCTGAAAAACATCCCCACAGCATGATGCTGCCAAAGAGTTCAATCTTTGTTCCATCTTTGGTCTGAGAGTCCTTCAGGTGCCTTTTGGTAAACTCCATGCGGGCTGTCATGTGCCTTTTACTGAGGAGTGACTTCCATCTGGCCATTCTACCATACAGGCCTGATTGGTGGAGTTCTGCAGAGATGGTTGTTCTTCTGGAACGTTCTCCTCTCTCCACAGAGACATGCTGGAGCTCCGTCAGAGTGACCATCAGGTTTTTGGTCACCTCCGTGACTAAGGCTCTTCTCTCCCGATCGCTCAGCTTGGTCGGGTAGAAAATGCTGCAGAAATGTTTCTGTACCCTTCCCCAGATCTGTGCCTCGATACAATCCTGTCTCAGAGGTTCAAGAAAATTCTTTCTTATGTTTGTTTTTCAACAATTTAAGAAAGAAAAAAAAAATCAAAAAAAAAAAAAAAAAAAAAAAAAAAAAAAAAAAAAAAAAAAAAAAAAAAAAAAAAAAAAAAAAAAAAAATTAAAAAATTTTTTTGTTTGAAGATTTCAAACAAACTTCGTTCATGTCATTATGGGCTATTGTTTGTAGAATTTTGAGGAAAATAATGGTAAATGGTGCACTTATATAGCGCTTTTATCCAAAGCGCTTGACAGTGTGTCTCATTCACACACTCACACACCAATGGTAGCAGAACCCAAATCATGAGATTCCTCCACCATACTTTACGGTTGTGATGATGTTTTCATGATGATATGCCGGGCCCTTTCTATACCAGATGTAGTGCTGTGTGGTTTTTCCAAATAGTTCAATCTTAGTTTCATCAGTCCACAGAACATTTTGCCCGTACCGCTGTGGAGTGTCACTGTGCTCTTTTACAAACTTCAGGCGTGCAGCAATGTTCTTTTTAGTAAGCAGTGGCTTCCTTCGTGGTGTCCTGCTGTAGAGACCCTGCTTGTTCAATGTTTAGCGTGTTGTAGACTCATGAACAGAGATGTTACACAGTTCCAATGATGCCTTCAGATCTTTGGCTGTCATTCGGGGTTGTTTCTTTACCTCATTGATGAGTCTTCGATGTCCTCTTGGTGTCATTTTGACTGGGTGCCCAATTCTTGGTAGAGTAGCAACAGTCCCAAAGTGTCTCCATGTGTAGAATGTTTGCCTAACTGTAGACTGGTGAAGTTCTAAAGTCTTTTAAATAAAGCTGGCAAGAGTCACAAAGTGATTTCAATGAACTATTCTTGATCGTAGATCCTCTGAAAGCTCTTTTTGGCGAGACATGGCTCACATAAGCGTGTGCTTCTTGTGCAGAGCAAACTCCAAAAGTTTGAGGGGTTTTTATCAGTCAAAGTCGCTGTAGTCCACACCTCCACACTCATTCTCTCAACCAGACTTCAGGTGTGCAAAGAAAAAAAAAAAAAAAGCTTTTTGAGGTCATTAACTCAAGGGTTCACATACTTTTTGAGTTTTTCACCTGAGTTTTTTTTTGGTTGTTCTCAATAAAGACATGAAAGATCAGAATATTTTTTGTGTTATTATTTTAGACACATTATATTGGTCAATACCCCTGACTTAGATGAAGATCAGATCACATTTTATGACAAATTTATTCAGAAAACCATGAAATTCCAAAAGGTTCACACACTTTTTCTTGCCACTGTATGAAATGCAGGGATGCATGAGACATTCATATTGCTCTTAACAGTAGTAAAAGTACAAGAGAGGGATTCCCCGTTCTAATGATAACGTTAAATAGCAAGGAAGCCCTCAGCTGTCACACCGGACTGGTGCCACAGGTTCTCTTGCCTGTTGCTATGGCAACAAGAATAGATGCATATTGATTATTGCTGATTTATTATAAACAAGTACTCAAGAAAAAATCAAAAACAATTTACAGATAGAGACAAATGCATTTAGACAGAGGCATGCAAAAAAGTTAAGAAAAATAGCAAAGGACTTACCTGTATTTCATACAAATGAGCAATGTGGAACTGAACTGTCAGGAGAAAAACACCAAACATTTTTTTACAAAAATTGACATTTTAACATCCACTTATCCAACTCGATGTCTGACTGCTTGATTTAGAAATAAATACTTTCGTCCACAGCTCAGTTGTCTTTCAACACAATACACGGTTCACTCAGACTCAGAGTGGTGAGATTGCCCTTAATGTCCCTAGGCACGAGTGTGTATGTGTGACTGCAAGTGTGTGTAGGCTGCTCTCAGCCTGATCACGAACAGTAGTCCCAGCAGCATGGGGATTGGTGTTTCCAGGGTAACCACTGTCAGGCAATAGGAAGTTGGAAAGGAAATAGCTGCAGGTTAATATACTGCTGCTATCAGCCATCCAATGTGATTTATGATCACGTACCCACAACCATAACTCGTGCAGAACTCTTTAGTGCAGAATTTAATATTTTACACTTACACCATTCGGCTGACATTTTATCCACAACGATCTTAAAACTGAGACAGGATATGACGGAGCAGCTGAGGGTTAAGGGTCTTGCACTAAGGCCCAACAATGAAGATTGCATTGCCGCACCACTCACACTACAGGAGTGGTCAGCGAGTGGTTTACTGAGCCACAAAACGAGTTGGCAACCGTGAAATCAGGAAGAAACTTGTGTATTGTGCACTAGGCTTTAACCATTTAGCCAGCACTGCCCTACATGTTTAGTCTAATAGCCGGTACAGGATGATCGTGTACACCTGCAGAGCAATAAAGTGATGTGCTACTTACTTTCAGCCTTGGACAATGTGCAGTGGTTTGAGTCAATCAAAGCCAGCTGAAAGTGCTAAAGAGACCAAGACAGAGAAACAAGCAGAATTTTAACTTTCACTCACCATCCACTTTATTAGGAACACCTCACTCATTCATGTAGTTCCTGCCAACCATTTATTAACAACACAATTTTTTTCCGCCACCTTAAACATCAGTATGAAGAAAGTGTGATCTCTGTGACTGTGATTGTGGCATGGATATAGGAATGAGATGGGCTGGTTTCAGTGTTTCAGAAACTCTAGAAATTGCACAGAATGGTGAAAAAAAAAAAAACAGTAAGAAATAGTTCTATGGGTGGAAATGACTTGATGATTAGAGAGGTCAGAGGGAAATGGCCAGATTTGTTCGAGCAGCCAGGAAGGATATAGCAGCTCATAAAATAACCTTTATACAACGGTTACTAACCACTCTTTATAGCCATGGTGAGCAGAAACACAGGAGACCACATCAGGTTCCACTCTGAACAGAATCCGAGGCTATTATGTGCACAGGCTCACCCACACTAGACAGTTATAAAAAATCAAAAGACCTTCAATCTTTCTTTTTTCCTAGTCTTCGAACAGTCAACGGTCCAGATTTGGTGAGTGTGTGCCCATGATCGCCTCAGATTCTTGTTCTTGGTTGACCGTAGTGGAACCTGATCTGGTCTTCTGCTGTTGAAGCCCATCCGCCTCAAGGTTTGAGGTGTTCTGCTTTTCTGCTCACCCTGGTTGTAAAGAGTGCTTATTCGAGTTACTACAGACTTCCTGTCAGCTCAAACCAGTGTGGTCATTCTCCTCTGATCCCCCTGATCAACAACCTGCAGACCATCCACACACAGGATGTTTTTTTCTGTTTTTAATACCATTCTGTGTAAACACTAGACTGCTGTGCGTGAAAATCCCAGGAAATCAGGCATTTTGCCTTCCGCGAGTTAAATGCATACTCAGATGTACTCAACTTAAAGAAAGGTCTGTATCAAGTCATCGAGTCCTGTGAGCTCTGAAGCATGTGGCTGAATCTGAGCAGAAAACTTTCCCTATACACTTCAGGGTTCATCCTGTCGCTTTCGTAAGCAGTCGCATCAGCAATAAATACAAAAGAATCAGATTCTTTTAGCAGATACACATGCCCACTTCATAAGATGAGGTGAGCAGATCACGAGCAGTTCCTTCCTTCCTCCATACTCTTCTCTACCCATAATTATGGTTCAAATTGATCTTTGTCTCTTCTGTCCATAGGATGTTGTTCCAGAGCTGTGGGGGCCTTTTACTATGTTTTTGACAACATCTAACCAGGTAAAGGATTCTTCTGTCATCCACCACAGTTCTCTTCCAGGTCTCTGTTGGTGTTCCTGGGCTCACCAGTGCATTGCATTTGCTACAATGTAAAGTAGTGAGTGTACAGCTTGTGTAACAGTGTCAATTTACTGTTCCCTCAAAATAACTCAACACACAGACATTAATGTCTAAACCGCTGGCAACAAAAGTGAGTACACCCCTAAGTGAAAATCTCCAAATTGGGCCCAATTAGATATTTTCCTTCACCCCGGGGTCATGTGACTTGTTAGTGTTACAAGGTCTCAGGTGTGAATGGGGAGCAGGTGTGTTAATTTTGGTGTCATCGCTCTCACACTCGTCACTGGAAGTTCAACATGGCACCTCATGGCAAAGAACTCTCTGAAGATCTGAAAGAAGAATTATTGCTCTACATAAAGATGGGCTAGGCTATAAGAAGATCACCAAGACCCTGACACTGAGCTGCAGCACGGTGGCCAAGAACATACAGCGGTTTAACAGGACAGGTTCCACTCAGAACAGGCCTCGCCATGGTCGAACAAAGAAGTTGAGTGCACGTGCTCATCGTCATATCCAGAGGTTGTCTTTGGGAAATAGACGTATGAGTGCTGCCAGCATTGCTGCAGAGGTTGAAGAGGTAGGGGGTCAGTCTGTCAGTGCTCAGACCACAACAACCAACTTTGAGTGTGCACGAAGCGCAAAACGACCGATCTGAAGAATGTAGTGTGAGGGCGTTAGATTTCATTCGAACAGTTTCATTGGTCCACTGTGACCCGTTGGGTCATTTCGATTGTGACGAGGCTAAATGTTTTGGCGGCATGAAACTCGTTAACCCGTAAAAATCCATAAATTAGCCGCATCATAGTTTTAGAGTGCTGCCGGGGGGGGGGGGATAAGTATTGAACGCATCAATTTTTTCAGCAAATATATTTCCAAGGAGGTTCTTCACATGAAATTTTCACCAGACATCAGAATTAATTTAAGAAATCTAGAAATATAAAGAATTCACAACATTAAAATCCATAAATAAAGTTATGTGTAATAAAGTCGAATGCCACTGGAAAAAAGTTTATATAACGCACTAAGAAAAAGCAGCTCTCACAGGCAAGTATGGCAAGGAACCAGCTGAAATTCGTAAGTAGTTAGAAAGTAATTACACCCCCTAACTGTGCAAATGAAGATCAGCTGGGTTAGTAAACTGATGGTCTATACAAAGGCTTTATGTTACCAAGGTGTCACACAAGAAACATCTCATGATGACCTCTCCCAAGACATATTTCATATTCACAGACAAACATATTGATGGAATCGGATACAGACATATTTCAAAACTTCTGAACCTTCCAGTAAGAACCATCGAGGCCGTTATCCACAAGTGGAAGCAACATCACGCCGTCATCAACCGGCCACGCACAGGAGCTCCTCGCAAGATTTCTGGCCAGGGAGCCACAAGAATAGTCAGAAGAGTCGCCCACTTCTTTCACTGGAACCCAGACAACACTGGCCATTCTGGCTTTTGTCACATAACCCATATATTTTTATTAAATCCATATTATGTCAAGTCCATCAAGTCTATTAACTTGATGTAAAACAAGACTGCAAATGGATTTTATTTGTGTTTTTTGTGTTTTTTACATGCAAGAAAAATAAATCTTGACAACAGTGAGTTAAACATTCTAGTGTTATGGCTTTAAATTTCCTGAAGTCTTCTGATGCCCCTTTATGAAAATCTGCAGACTCTTGGTGCCACTTTGTGGTGTAATGAGATATTGAACATATTTATGACAGAAGATAGACACAAGATAACAAACGCATTTGACATTTCGAAATGTCAAAATGTTTTGGGAAGGAAAAAAAACATGCAAAAAACAAAACGGAGAAAAAAAACCCCTTATATAAATGGATTGTATAAAAATAAATGTACAAGTGGAACAAGACTGCTTACTGCCTGCAGCATTGTGACTCTACACTGATTCCTGATAGTACCTTAGTCATTTTATATTATCAGGTCAAATTTACATATATACAAACGAAATAATATCAATTAAATATCCATTTCAGACTCGGTTACACTTATAATGTACTGTATGTCTATATTACAGACATTATGCCCTCTCACAAAATCTTCCATCATTATTTGTAATGTAATATTTTATTTTTTAAATCAAATTACATGGGGATGCTTTCTACATTCCGCATGTACAGTATCTATATTCTCCAGGAACAGTAAAAGGTTGACATAAATGTAGATGTATTCAAATGTGTTCCACTGAGGACCAATTAAACTGGAATTAGTGCTGAGGTAAACAATTCTTATCTTCATACATTCATGAAACTTGTTTATCAGTAGAGTTTATGGCCAAATCGATATTTCAATTGTTTAACAGCAGTGTATACTGCTACTCTCCATTCTATATCAGACTACAAACATGACTCTGATAAACACAAATGTCTATTACATTCAGCAAGTATTCCAAAAAAAAGAAGAAAAAAAGAAAGGTTACTGGTTATAAATGCTGCTACTGGTTAAAGTTGCTTTAAATTTGTAAAGATAAGTTGAAGGAATGCACATATCAGATTTTTGGCTGACACGTTCATGCTGTCCTTATTATTATTATTTATTTTTTATACAAAATTGGATCGGTTTGTGTTGCATATTTTCAAATCAGTTGTATACCACTTTTTAAGAGCATATATTACAAGTGGACCATGGAAGAGGAATACTGTGGAATAAAATGGGGGTTGGCTCTCCATAGAACATAAAATGTTCATTATATTTTAATTTTCGTTTTCGCATTTATGAGGAAAACCCATTGTTACAGACGTGACCGTTCTGAAAGCGGCACTTACCTGACTATGGAAGAGCATATAAATGCTTTAAAAACTTTAACAGAGACCTCTAATGGGTTCAAACTACCAAATGTTGACCTCTGAGACATCAGTATGGTAAGGCTGCACAGTCCGCCAACTTTAAACTGAAATCGAAGTACCGCAAGTGGTTATGGACTATTTAAGCCTGTGTTCACAGCTTCTCTATGCATCTCTGATGCGGTTAAGGTGGAACCAGCATGGTGTTGCTCAAGACTCAATTAAGAGACCATGAATTTGTTGTGTATGATCACACGAAAGATACAGAATTGCATGCTAGATCAGATAGATATCACATCGGAGTTCAAATCACCAGTTTCCCCCGCAATCCAAAGACATGCAGGTCAGGTGAATTTGAGACACTAAATTGCCCGTAGGAGCGAGTGTGATTGAAGACAGAGAACATACTCTGAATGGCACTGTAGCAGCTAAACCCTTACACAATGATAGCGTCCCCTTGCGACACCAAACTAACCTAATCTCGCATTAGATATTTTATCAGTCTGATAGTCCTGCAAACAGTAATAACCATCTATCCAGCTATCTGGAGCCTATCCAGGCACGAGGCGGGGTACACCCTGGACAGGGTGCCAGTCCATCACAGGGCACAAATCACACACACACACATTCATACACTACGGACACTTTAGACAATCCCATCAGCCTACCATGCATGTGTTTGGACTGGGGGAGGAAACCGGAGAACCCGGAGGAAACCCCCGCAGCACGGGGAGAACATGCACACTCCACACACACACACACGTCCCCGGCGGGAATCGAACCCTGGACCCTGGAGTTCTGAGGCGAACGTGCTAACCACTAAGAATCTGGGCTTTACCCCAGATAATTAACAGTCCAGCTAACGCCTCTGACAAATATATAGGATACAGAAAGTTTTAAGTTATTTGTTTTAGTAATTATTATATGATATAAACTATCTTGAAAACGTAACAGACATGACAACACTGAAGCGTCGTGACGTCCTAAATATAGCCCTTATAAATTCAAAAGGCAGTGCTGTTATGACAAAGTGAGTCCATTTATTTCTCAGACATTTGTCCATCTTTTTGCAAAATGCTTATTGCTAATATAAAGGCTCTGCTGGGTTTTTTTTTTATCTTTTTTTAAAGTTTTTGAACCCTCTTTTGAAAACATGAAATATGACTGACTGTCATTATAGTACTGGTGCACACCTTGTACTGTATGTGTTGGATAAACATGGCAATTTCTTACTAAATTCTATTACAGCCCATTAATGCAGTAAAATATAGACCTAAATGGACAACTTAAAAAGGGTTTCATTCTTTTGTTAAGGACTTTTTTTTTTTTAAAGGTATTTGATATTTGCATGGAATTGCTCATAACCAATAATCAGTTACAATTATTTGAGTAATCCATCATCGCCTCTTTAGAATTGATTGACGTGTGGCAGCCATGTTTCCAAATATCACAGGTCAAAAATCCTTGTGCAAATGATCACATATTTCAATGGCCCGAGCTGACGGGTCCAAAAGGCAATGTTTTTAGTTTTAGCAAACAAATGAACCTAAACAAGCGTTTTCACTGTACACCTTATTTGCCAAGTAACATGATGTTTTTGGGTGCACAGATGCGAATACTGCCCCCAGTGGCCATTTCCCAGTGCGATTGCATCAGATAGTAGAGGGTTCATACCTGAACCCTTGAATAACTGAATCGTTGAAGTTCTGTGACAACAGCTTAATGTTAACCTTGTCAAACGAATGCTGAAATCTGATTAGCTGATGGAAGCCAAGTTTAAGTAATCAGGTCATTGTCAAAAATCTGCTTACAGATCTGAACTTGGTTCTGTCCCCATTGTATGACCACACCCAAAAGAGAGCATGTGACCTCAGAAGCTTGTCTTTCAGGTTTTATGCAATCTACGTAAGAGCTCAGGGGTTACAGTTGTTTGAGTAAATTATGCTCCACCTCATTAGAATCGATGTGGTGTGGCGGATATGATGGGGGGTGGCCATGTGGTTATTTGACACCAAATCAGTGAAGATAGGCCAAAAATCCAAGGCATTGTGTGAATTAGCAAAAAACCAAAGTGGGAGCATCTAAATGTTTCTTGTTTAGAAGATCCCAAGGAATCAGTGGAAAAAGTGGACCACAATGTAAAACCCTGTGCTATAGTGCCACCATTAGGCCACCTGGGTCCATCTCGCTTGCCTGAGTAGGGAGATGGAGAACTACCTACTTTCCAAGTTTAATGTCAGTATGGCTTACAGTTTGGTCTGCATTATTCGTTTAATTACAGACAAATAAGAAGAAGGAACAGAAGAAAATTCATAAACACAATAGGGTTCCAGCACCTTTGATCTTAAGAAGAAGAAGAAGAAGTTTCCAAGCACTATCAAGACCTGAAACAGCTGAGCATATATATCAAATGCTGTAATTCCTACACTGTTCACCAGATTTGGATGTAAATACCATAAGAAAGAAATTTGTTGGAATCTCTCTGTTCATATATGAAAAGAAACTTCAAAAAGAAAAGAAAAAAAACCACCACATCAATTACAAGTCCATACGTCAATAAAGCAAAGGTTAATGGATCTTACCTTTAAGCTTGACTCATAGTCTGTGTTCACCTTAAACATTAACCCAAGGCGCAGGTGAATCTCCTTGGCTCGAGAGAAGCTGGGATCAATGTACAGCACCTCCTGAAATACTTTAATCCCCCTGTAAAGACAAACTACATTTCTCTTACAAGTCTAATGAGCAGTTTCAAAATGTAAACAATTAAACTAATAAAGGCTATGAAACAATTCCTAATGCACTTTATTCCATTAATGTGATCTGAATTTCTGTTTGAAACAGGCTCACATTTTTGTCAATGATAGGCAGAGGAGGAGGTGAACGTGTCATGTAAATGTTTTGATCATTTTCCCACACCTGCGTATGCATGGTAAAATAGGCAAACATCATACAATCAGAAAAACGTAGGAACATTGAAGGAACATTTGAAGGAACATTAAAGAGAAAACACACAGACACACAACATAAACTCTAGCCTACGTGGGTGGATGGGATGGCTCCATGTTAACAGATTAAGGATGTAAAGAACAGTAATGTTGGGATTCATAAGCAGCTGAGTTTATATGCTTATTTTAAGCTTATCAACTTAATAAAATAAAGTTGATTATTCAGGCTTTATACTTTTATTACTGAACTGAAAGAATAATATCACAACCTCCAAATCAAGGAAAATAGAGAAAAGAAATAAAAGACTCAAATTAAATTACAATTAAAAGGTGAGCTCACATGCCCTGCCCAGTGCTTTTATTATAAAGCGACAACAAGGGAAAAAAAACGCACACCCAAATTTTTGCACACAATTAAACCATTTAAATTTCAACCACTCGTTTCCAGAAAGACTTTTATTGATTTACTTTAGAGAGGATCATGCACTACAGACCAACTGCAGGAATCAACGCTATGTTGGTTCTGAAAGGTGATTTTTTATTTATTTTTTGGGGGGAGAGATTTAAAGAGAAATTTATTTGTGTTTAGTCTGATTTCTGATATGAATAAAATTCACGTTCTCTGCTGATGACGGAATTTGCGTCACGCGTAATGTACACTGTTCCCAGCATACGCGTAAACAGTGAAGCATACTTTCTGCTTTAAACAATTTGCAATGCTATTAGGAGAACGTTGCCATTTACACTCGGTCAGACCACCAACATACAAACAAACACTTATAAATGGTAATAAATGGAGGCAACACATACTTGAAGCCTCATAGTAGTCAGATGATCCATAACATCACGACAAAAACAGTCTTGTTACACTGACAAAGGTCCAAACAACCCAATTACTTAAAAAATATTTAGTCCAAAGCACATTTTACATCAGTAAATCCCCACTGAATTTTTCCAAATTATCTCTGAAAATCAAATATCCCTTACATTTCAAAATGACCTATCAAATGACACCTCATTTGAAGCAATAGGAGCTTCCATGTCTTGTCTATAGCCTTCAAAATCCAATGAGAGTCTGTGCACATTGCATTGATGACTGGCCCATAGTATCGCCAATTAAATTCTGAAAAGAATGATACCTTGCTTTACAAGTGAGCTTCAACACTTCACTTATAAACCAAATAAAACTCTGTAACCAGTGGCGCAAAAGTGCATAAAAGTGTGCGAAGGTTTCAATTATAAATATACATTTTGTAGATTGCTGGATATGTGCCAGGACAATTATAAGAAAAATCAAGAGCATCAGCCTTTTAATGCTAGTTATGTGTACACGGTTACTAAGGGCTTAGTGACGTCTCCAAAAGGTTTTGTAATAAAACTTTGTTAAAATCGCACAGACATCCCCTTAGATAAACATGTGTAAAATATACGTTTGCTTTGGTATGATCAGCAAATGTGAACTTGGACTAGGAAAGGCTTCATGCTGTGGTCCAATTGGGTTTCCTAGCTAATAGCTCCCAGCTGTGGTCATCTGCAGGCATCTACACCACACAAAAAAATCAGGACGAAACTTTCAGTGTTCAAACTTCTATTCTATTACTTAGTTATTCTGGGGGAAACACTTCAGTGTTATCTTTCAAAAGAGCCCAAAACCATGGATACACTCAAAATGGTTCAAGAACAGTTTTAATTTAACTTTGGACATGCCTTGGATAGGTGTATTAGGCTACATTTACTGAGAGGTTAACCATTTGATATTTTGTTAAATAAATTCACAAAAATCCTCTACTCTCATGGATATCAAACAATTTCAAACAGAACACAAGTTTATCCCAAAAATTTACATCCAGTATCTCACAAAAGTAAGTACACCCCTCACATGTGTGTAAATATTTGATGATATCTTTTCATGTGACAACACTGAAGAAATGACACTTTGCTACAATGTAAAGTAGTGAGTGTACAGCTTGTGTAACAGTGTACATTTACTGTCCCTCAAAATAACTCAACACACAGACATTAATGTCTAAACCGCTGGCAACAAAAGTGAGTACACAGCGATGTCCACACTGGTGGACTCTCCTCTTCAGTTCAACTAAAGTTGGTGTCCCAAATGACGTACTATACACGTACACTATGCACTGTGTACTCTACTGTCTAGTGTATGAATTTTAGAAAGGTAATATCGTCTAAAAAGGCACACTAGCAGTTTTATTTTACTAAACGGAGGTATAAGCCGCTTCCTAGTCGACGGCGCATGACGTCATACGCACATAATGTGACGCGCTAGCTTTAGCAGATACCCAGAGTTATGACAATGACTTTCTTCAGTTTACTGTTTGTCAACCTTACCTTTTCTAAAAAAGTCATGCATAAATACTATTATGTAATATAAACTTATATTAGTTTACACACACACACACATATATTTAAATTTTTATTTTTATTTTTATTCTGGCGTGTGTGTGTGTGTGTCTGTGTGAATTGGATTGTTTTCAGTCTTATATAATTGGACAAACAGTTGTGTAAAGTTTTAGTCTGAAGTTTATATTTGTAACTCAGTTTGTTGATTTTATTTTAAATAAACGAAAAATGTTACCTGAAAGTTTGCCCAGTCCATCCGATTAATCAAAAAAATTATCGATCATGAAAATAAAGGAAATGCCACATTTTGCACAAATTTGGACAAATTTGCACCATTTCACTACATCATTGCATCGTATTTGCATTCTGCCTAGTCTCGGCCTTATTATTCCCAATAAAGCTGTTCACATTCACATATTTTTCTGTTTCTGTTGTCAGACAATGGAACGAGTATGAAATAGTGACTGAAACATAACTTTTCTCTCATTATCGAAATCAGTCACCATTTCCCACTTCATCATGGATAATCAATATTTCCGACAGGCCAATAATAACACATGCAACAATAAATTATTATTATTATTATTATTATTACTGATTAATTAATGGATCACGGAAATAATAAGTAATAAATAAGTTAAGATAGGAACTTTTGCCTCTTGCTGCTCCCTTAAACAATATATTGAGGAATACAAATCAGACTCGCATTCAATTCAGACTTGTAAATAAATCCCTCGGCATACGCCGATAAACTTGAATTATTTTATTTGTAAGTAAACATTGTTGTGTTGCCTATTAACAACAAAGCGCTAGTAATATTCTCTGAAACAGAGAACAAACTCATTTTATGGTAATTTATCATGGTTATCATTATTTACCCGCCAAATACATCACTAACTGTGGTTGGTCGCTTTAATAAATATATATACAATTTATTTTATAGTATTTATGCATCATTTTTATGGATGAACAAAAAGCACCGAATTAAACTACAGTCCTAAAGTAATAATATATATTCTGGTGTGTGTGTGTGTGTGTGTGTTGTGTAAAGTTTTTATTTGTAACACTCAGTTTGTGGATTTTATTTTAAACAAACAAAAAAAATAAATGGTACTGAAAGTTTGCGCGCCCCATCCGATTAATGGAAAAAATAATTGGCCAACTAGTTAGCGACTGGTTGCACTACATCACTGTTCATTTGAACTTGCTACACTATTAAAAAGCTACACCATTTTTAAAGTAGCAAGGCTAGTGTCATGCTAATGAAAAATGTAGTTAAATTAGTAACGTAGCTACTATTTAGGGATGCACCGATTATTCGGCAACGGAAATAAGCAAAAAGGCCGAATAAATTTGACCGAACAATGACATGTTTGACGCGACCAAACCGCCTAGCAACCAGAGTGAGACTCGCAAAGGTCACGACCTCCACTTCCGGCAGCATACTCGGAGAGATGAGTGGGCGAGGGCATTCATGAGCTACGTGCACGAGTGCTCAGCGTGCGCATGCTCTTCGGATGTTGACAACCGTGACATTGTTTACTGTGGACACGTCGGTTTGTTTTGTTTCTGTTCTGGAGTATTCGGTCACGTCACGAGACGTAAGGCAGTAGATTACGGAAGTAGGTAAAGACGTATTTATTTAAGGGCAGGCAGAAAAATCCAAATCGTAATTCAAAAAACAGTCAAGACAGGCAAAGAGTCGGGCGAACGGCAAACAGGCATACACGGGGAATCAAAGTCGCGGTCACGGAATACAGGGTCAAAACACAAACATGAACTAGTACTATGGACTGGGAGCGGAAAAACCAGCGGGGACTAAATGAACTAATCTATAGTTTAAACTAACTCAATCTATCAATTAACATAACATTAACAATGTATCCAACTCTACTATATCTACTATAATAGTCCATGAGGTGTACAGGGATGCGATATAATCAACTGTATAGAACCGTTTTCTGCACTCGTCAATGCACTTTTTAATGCACTTTTTAGTTGTAGGCTACAGAGTGTTCCATTCTCTCAGCAGTCAGTTACAGGCCTAACATCGGCTCTTCAAGGGGCTCAAAGATGACCAAAAAAATATTTAATTTATTTATAGTTATATTGCTCCTTGTTGGTAGCCTATGCCTGCGGGAATAAAAAAAAATGTTCAGTGTTAAATAAATATTTTGAAATTGTAGCTTTTGTAATTTATTTTTGTCTTTGAAAAGCAAGACAAAATAGTAAAAAGCACATTCTGACTATTTAATTTATGCAATGGTGAAAAAAATGGAAAAATAAATGGAAAAAACGTGAGGAAAAAAAAAAACGTGTTCGGTATTCTGCCAAGTTCTTCATTATATTCGGCTTCGGCCAAGGATTTTCATTTCGGTGCATCCCGACTGCTATTAGTTAGCTACTCCACAACACTGGATGTCTGCTATATTTGCATGTGAAATAATCACTCAGAGAGAATGTTAGAAGCGACAGAACGTCTATTTTTTCTCTCACACTGAATGTGCCGCTCCTCTCTGCCACTCACTGAACAGAATAGACACAGAGAGAGAGGTGTACCTGCAGCAGGAAAGCAGGACATTGCACTCAGCGCAGTACTGCTGACGCTCTTCTATGGAAAGTAGCGAAGGTTTGTAAATAAAAATACCACTACTACTACTTATAATAATAACAACAATAATAATAATAATAATAACTAAAAGAGTCTGAGAAGTGGACCGGATTGCTGTCCGTCACAATGAGTGAGTGAATGGCGGGACGAGGGGGAGGGGCTGCGGCAGGGTGTCCTATATTGAGTGAAAGGATTGTATTCTTTCGAAAATAAACACTTTAAAGTTTTTTTCATTTTTGTATTTATTGACTTTTTATACTTCAAGCACATTTTAAGCACAACTAAATAAAAAGTGACTATTTTCAAAGTTTTCCAGGACTTCAATTTCCAAGTTCAAACACTTGAAGAACCTTGTAGAAACCCTGTAATTCAGCTGAAACCAGCTAAAACCAATCTAGCCCTTTTCCACTGCCCTCTCTAATCACCAAGGCGTTTCCAACCACAGAACTGTATGACCTTAATTAGATTAAGGTCATTAAAAATGGCTGTTTACATGGTAGTTTCTTAATCAGAGTATTGTCTTAATCGGTTTAATAGTGGATGATTGTTGTCCATGTAAACGTACGGAATGTTTTTGTACCACTCTGTGTAAACTCTAGAGACCGTTGTGTGTTAAATTCCCAGGAGATCAGCAGTTTCTGAAACACTCAAACCAGCTGGTACCAACAACCATGCCACAGTTAAAGTCACATAGATGCCATTTTGAGGTTTGTTGTGAGGAGTAACTGAAGCTGTTGACCAGTATCTGCATGCTTTTATGCATTGTGCTGCTGCCACATGATTGGCTGATTGGATAAATGAGTAGGTGAACAGGTGCTCCTATTAAAGAGGATGGAGAGTGTAGGAGGGTATATTTAAAATAGTTTTTAAAATATAATCTAGCCCTAGAATACGTCCCTGCAGAATTTCACGTATCAACATACAGTTGGTCTTCGTTATGGGACCGTATACAGTTTTGGGTGTTTTTATTTCTTTTTTTACGAACCCTTTAAGTGCAGTTAATTATTTGTCATGCTGCACGCTTACCGTCTATATAGTAGCCGAGATACATGTACTTTCTCCACTACAGGACTATAGTAGGCAAGTTTGCGATTTGGGACGCGGCCGAACTCTCTTGTTCGCCGTAAAACGTAAAACTGCCGTGTGTGTGATCGTGTCCTGTCGCAAAATGCGGTGAAAACTCTCACACGACGTTCATAGTGTGATTAAGGTGTTTACATGTCTGTAATACACGTCCATGATGCGACTAAAACAGGAATACACCACCGGTCTTAACTCGATTAGAGCTTAATTCAAGTATGACCTTAATCAGATTAAGGTAAGTAAAACTGGCTGTTTACATGCTTAAAGGAGCTCATAATTGGAGTATGGTCTTAATCGGGTTAAGAGTGGATTATTGTTGTCCATGTAAACGCAGCTATTGTCTAGTCAAAATCTGTTACCCTGACAGGAAAAATGATGGTCAAGTGCAATAGGTCTGGTAGCTCATAGCTCAGCTGAGAGTTGATGAAACAGTACGAATTATATACAGGCGATAAAATCATTCACCCTAGGCATAGGGGCACAATTCATCATTGTTATAAATAATATATTTTTTCATATATATTATATTTTCACACATTTCCTAAAACAATGTAACAGTGTACACACTGAAACAGGTGCCATTAGCAACACTAGCTTTCATGCACTATTTAAGACTTTTTTATTATTATTATTATTAATATCAAATCACTCTCTTAATTGGTACTTACCACTGAAAAGCACTGTAATGGAAGTACACCATACCAAGGCCATATAAAAAGGCAGCATTCTAAAAAAACAAAACAAAAAAAACCCCAGAAATTAAATGTTATGAGGTCAAGAAAAAGTTAAAGACCTAAAACCTAAAACACATGGCTGGCACAAAATTTTTGACCATATAGAACCATCAGTGTATGTGTATACTGTAGTGTGTAGTATATATATATATATATATATATATATATATATAAAAACACGTACACTCAATACTGCGCAAAGGTTCTAGGCACCCTATTTTTAGTACAACTTTGTTATAGATTTTATTTTATGACCTCTAAATTATCAAGTCAGTACAAACAACATTTTAGATTCCCAAACATTAGCTTTCTAACACAAAATTAAATACTACAGAAAAATGTACGTCATTAACAAAAGCAATTGCGACAGTCTCCAGAAGAATTGTGGCTGGTTCTGCAAGACGCTCCATAAAACTTACAGCTCATTTCCTTATAAAACTGCCCAAGTTGTACCAGAGACTTTTTTTTTCCTCACACCAATAATAATATTGATTTTTTTTTCATATGCTATAGTTTACTGCTCTTTAAAGAATTTTTTTTTTAATGTAGAAATATTTAATTTCATTATTTTGAAGGTTTCTTTGCACGTGCCTAAAACATTTGCATAGCCCTGTGTATATACAGTGGGGGAAGCCAGTATTGAACCCGTAATCTTTTTCAGTAAATATATTCCCAATGATGTTGTTCACGTGAAATTTTCACCAGACATCAGTATTAACTCAAGAAATCCGCCAACGTAACGAATTCACAACATTAAAGTCCATAAATAAAGTTACGCGTAATAAAATGGAATGATATGGGAAAAGAGTTAAGAAAAAGCAGTTCTCCAAGGCAATGTAAGGCAAGGAACCAGCTGAAATCCCTCAATAATTATATATGTCCCATCTGTGCAAATTAAAATCAGCTGGGTTAGAAATCTGATGATCTATAAAAAGGTTTTTCGTTAACAAGGTGTCACATAAGAATCATCTCATGATGCATAAAAGCAAAGCACTCTCCCCAGACCTTCATAACCTTATTGTTACGAAACCTATTGATGGAATCAGATACAGACTTATTTCTAAACTTCTGAATCCTCCAGAAAGCACCATTATCATTATCCGTAAGTGGAACCAACATCACTCCGTCATCAACCGGCCACACACAGGAGCTCCTCACAAGATTTCTGACCAAGGAGTCAGAAGAATAGTCAGAAGAGTAACCCAAGAGCTAAGGACCACTCAGAAAGAGCTCCAAAAACACTGGGAGGCAGCAGGTACCATCGTCACAGAGAAAACAATAGGCAATGCGCTCCACTGCTCACGCTCACCCCGCAAGACTCCATTACTAAAGAAAAGGCATGTCGAAGAGTTTGCTACAACTCATTTGGACAAGCCTGCGACATACTGGGAGAGTGTAGTCTGGTCAGACGAGAGCAAAATGAAATTTTTTAGCGGTCATACTACACAGCATGTTTGGAGAAGAAACGGTGCTGCACATCACCCTAAAAACACTACACCAACAGTGAAGTGTGGAGGTGAAGCATCATGGTGTGGAGCTGTTTTTCATCACGTCACTGGAAGACTTCATATCATTGAAGGAACAATAAATGGAGCCCTTTACCGGGAGATTTTTGAGAAGAATCTGCTGCCATCCACCAGGATGATGAAGAAGAGATGTGGGTGGAGCTTCAGCAGAACAACAATCCAAAGCATACAGCAAAGGAAACTCCCAATTGGTTTCAGAGAAAAAAAATATCAAGGCCCAGTCAATCACATGACTTGAATCCAATTGAACAAGATTTAAAGACAATATGTTTATACATGTATAAATTATATTATATATACAGTAGCTCACAAAAGTTAGTACACCTGTCACGTGTGTAAATATTTGATGATATCTTTTCATGAGACACCACTGAAGAAATGACACTTTGCTACAATGTAAAGTAGTGAGTGTACAGCTTGTGTAACAGTGTACATTTACTGTCCCTCAAAATAACTCAACACACAGACATTAATGTCTAAACCGCTGGCAACAAAAGTGAGTACACCCCTAGTGAAAATGTCCAAATTGGGCCCAAAGTGTCGATATTTTGCATGGCCACCATTATTTTCCGCCACACACGCTTGACACCATCTGAACCAAATAAGTTTATCTTGGTTCCAGTAATCCATGTCCTTAGTCTGCTTGTCTTCAGCAAACTATTTGCCGGCTTTCTTGTGCATCATCTTTAGAAGAGACTTCCTTCTGGGACGACAGCCATGCAGACCAATTTGATGCAGTGTGTGGCGTATGGTCTGAGCACTGACAGACTGACCCCCTACCTCTTCAACCTCTGCAGCAATGCTGGCAGCACTCATACGTCTATTTCCCAAAGACAACCTCTGGATATGACTCTGAGCACGTGCAGTCAACTTCTTTGGTGGACCATGGCAAGGCCTGTTCTGAGTGGAACCTGTCCTGTTAAAACGCTGTATGTTCTTGGCCACCGTGCTGCAGCTCAGCGTCAGGGTCTTGGCAATCTTATAGCCTAGGCCATCTGAGGGAGTGTGAGAGCGATGACACAAATTTAACACACCTGCTCCCCATTCACACCTGAGACCTTGTAACACTAACAAGTCACATGACACTGGGGAGGAAAAATGACTCAGTGGGCCCAATTTGGACATTTTCACTTAGGGGTGTACTCACTTTTGTTGCCAGTGGTTTAGACATTAATGTCTGTGTGTTGAGTTATTTTGAGGGGACAGTAAATGTACACTGTTACACAAGCTGTACACTCACTACTTTACATTGTAGCAAAGTGTCATTTCTTCAGTCTTGTCAAATGAAAAGTTATCATCACATATTTACACACGTGTGAGGGGTGTACTTACTTTTGTGAGATACTGTATATACCTTCATAGAGGAAGCGTCTTGAAGCCGTAATTACAAACAAAGGCTTCTCCACTGAGTATTAACTCAATTTCAGTTAGAATGTTCAAAACTTTTTTCATGTGTCATTCCACTTCATTACACATAACTTCACTATGGACTTTAATGTTTGGATTTCTTTATATATCTTTTCTTGTGAAAATTTCATGTGAATAGCCCCATTGGAAAAAGGTTTACTGAGAAAAAATGTCCAATACTTATTTCCCCCACTGTGTTTGTGATTTTACATATACATATATACACATATATATATATATATATATATATATATACATATATATATATTCACACACAAATATTGGACAGTGACACTATTTTCATAATTTTGGCTCTGTACGCCACCACAATGTGTTTGAAATGAAACAACTAACACACACATGACCTATAGACTCTTAGCTTTAATTCAAAGAGGTTGAACAAAAGGATCATATGAAACGTCTAGGAATTGCAACCATTTTAATACACAGTTCCCTTATTTCAAAGGCTCAAATGTAATGAACAATCATAAATAAAATGTTCATTTTAATACTTTGTCGAGATTCCTTTGCAGTAATTGCCTGATTGAAGTCCGGAACCCATGGACATCACCAAACGCAGGGTTTCCACTTTTGTGATGCTTTGCCAGGTCTTTACTCCAGCGGTCTTCAGTTGTTGTATGTTCATGGGTCTTTCTGCCTTAAGTTTTGTCTTCAGCAAGTGAAATGCATGCTCGAGCGGGTTGTGCTAAGGTGACTGAATTGGCCATTGCAGAGTAATCTACATTGTTGCTTTAAAAAACTCCAGAGTTGCTTTGGGTCACTGTCTATCTGTAAAGTGAAGCACTGTCCAATTAACTTCACTGAATTTGGACAATATATTTCTATACACTTCAGAACTCATCTGGCTGCTTCTATCTTCTGTCACATCATCAATAAACACTAGTAACCCAGTGCCATTGGAAGCCATGCATGCCCATGCCATCACACTGCCTCCACTGTGTTTTACAGATGATGTGGTATGTTTTAGCTCATGAGCCATTCCAAGCTTTCTCCATACGTTTGTCTTCATTCATCATTCTGGTACAGAGTGATCCTAGTTTCATCTGTCCAAAGAATGTTTTTCAAGAACTGGGCTTGCTGTTGTTTTTTATTTAATTTTTTTTTTTTTTTTGGGGGTTAATGTTTTTTGGCAAAGTCTAATTTGGCCTTTCTATTCTTGAGACTTATGAATGGTTTGCACCTTGTGCTGAACCCTCTGTATTTGTTCTCATGAAGTCTTCTCTTAATGGTAGATAATGATATGCCTACCTGCTAGATGTCCAGGCCTTTTTGTGTTGTAGCGCTCAGCAGTGCGTTCTTTTTTTTTTTCCTCAGAATGTGCCAAACTGTGGTTTTGGCCACTCCTAATGCTAAAAATATCTCTCTGATGGATTTTTGATATTTTTTTAAACCTAAAGATGGCCTGTTTCACTTGCATTGAGAGCTCCTTTGATCACATGCTCACAATCGCGACAGCTTCTAAACGCGAATGCCACACCTGGAATCAACTCCAGACCGTTTACCTGCTTAACTGATGGAGAAATAATGAAGGAATAATCCCACACCTGATTATGAAACAGCTTTTCAGTACTTTTGGTCCCTAGAAAAAGACGGGGCTACATATTAAAGAGCTGTAATTCCTAAACCCTTCCTCCAATGTGGATGTGGATACATTTAAATTAAATATGAGAGACTGCGCTTTAAGTCCATAGTCATTATGTAACTGTAACTTGAATGTGTTTTGGTAAACAGTCTAAATAAAAACTTTAGTGTCCAAATATATATGGACCTAACTGCGTGTGTGTGTATATATGTATATATATATATATAAATAGAAATTATTCATTTTATTTCTGCTTAGACCGCCTCTTTGGAAGATTCTCCCTGTGTCTTGGTTGTCCTATACACATGCTAGTAGAAAAATACATTGCACTACATGAATAAATAAACGCAACAGAAACCGTCTTACAATAAAACAAAGCCCATCAACACCTACATTCACGCTCTCCTCAGTCTCATTTACCAAGATTTTGGTGCTGATGTAAGAAGCACATCTGGGTGTAGAACTTTCAAATGGCAGTAAAACAAGCTTGCTTAAAGGATATTTCCATGAATCGAACCACATACATAGCCACTACAGACACAACAGTCCTCAAACAAGCTGTTTGAGCATAAACTCAATCAGTGGTCACACTTCAACATTGGTGTTTACCTTCCAGTAGTCTGACTGTAAACTGTAGTATCTCTGGTATGCTGATAATGCTGCAACAGACAAAGAACAGAACAAGAAAAATATCGCAACAACTGCATCTTTCTCTAAAGCAATGAGAAGAAAAATATAGGAGTGTTTTCCATTAATTATGTAGACTGTGGCAGCCCACCCCTGTCTAATTTATCCTGCCACAGTCAGATCGCTGTGGGGAATGCTACATACACGCTCACCTTTTGGGTAATCCTCCAGTAGAAGATTAAAGTGACCCAGCTGGCAAAATAACTCGGGGTCGACTTTTCCTTCAGCTTTCAGGATCAGAGATTCATAGCAACGTACAGCCTGGAAAGGGAAGAATGTGGAAAATGTTAACAAAATGTTAAGCTTTGTTTATATATAAAAAAAATATATATATATATATATATATATATACACATACATACACACACACACACACACACACACACACTTGTCTACTTATAATACAGCTAATACAGGACTACGGTAACATCAGAACATTTCGTTGTCAGTAACAGATGTATGTGTAACATACGAGACTGAAAGCCAAAGGAATATTATTTACACTGCCTTACCAAACCAGTGGGAATTATTGTGTTGTTACAAGAAATTCTATCACACAAAGCAGAGGAGCCTCAGGAACGACTCAGGCGAGTCTGTTCCTCAAAAGTTGTTCAAATCATATAGAGATGTGTAACATATGGCCACCACATGCCAATTTATTCAAGATGGAGCCGAATTTACTTAAACTTCAAGATGGATTTGAAGAAAAGTGGAAGGCCATGTTTACCACAATGTTTGATATATGACAAGGTTGGGGTATGATCACACACAGGGGGTGAGGTTAAATCTAAATAATTGTTCATCAGAATAAATATATATATGTTTGCACATAAAAACAAAAATACCTCGTTAGGGCAGTGACGGTGGCCATGACAACCGCACAATTCCACCGCACCAAGGAACCGGACAGGTTCAAACTGTTCGACTGATTCTACTTTCTACACGGCAAGGAAAACGTCGAGTGATATCGGTGTTACTGATCTATAAAAACAGACTTTCATAGGACAAATGTTTGCATACTGCAGAAAACACACGTCTCATGCCGGCCTCGGGATTGCTAAAAATCATACTCCACGTTTATAAGTCCTTGTATGCAGATATTCCTGCACAAGGACATGCTGTGCATCCAAGAAGTGCCGTCCTTCACTGTGCGGCTGTGCTAAAACAACAACAACAACAACAACAACATTCGCAAACCTGTGTGCACAAAAGTGACGTATGGTGCTGCGCAGTTGATGTATAGCTTGTTAGGAATTCTGCAACGTGAAACAGAAACGCAGTGATCGTTTCCTCCCTCGTACAATCCCAGAATCGTTTCCGGGTACAAACTCCGCTACTCCGAACAAGTGTGAAAATGCCCTGAACACCTCATATTACAATCACAAGATTATTTTGATCAATTTTATCAGAGCTCTAGGTCCATATCGTGCAGCCTTGGGCAGACTTTATAGAAAGAAAGAAAACAAACAAACAAACAAACCAACAAACAAACAAACAAACAGGGATAATCCAAAGGAAACAAAGCTAGATCAATAAATTGAAGAATAACTAAATGAACATTTGTTAGAGACACGAGTTTAAATATACAAACTAATCAAAGAGAAACTCAGATCATGCGGGACACACAAAGTAGACAACCAATGAAAGGACACGGGTGGAGACAACATGACGAAGCAAAACTACTAGGGTTGCAGCTAATGATTACTTTGGTAATTATATAAAATTAATCGATTAATCGATTAAAAGGCCAATTTTTGTTCTCTGTTTTTTTTTTTTTTAGTTTTTAGAAGGAAAAAAAACATTATTTCACATTGTCCATTGTTGTCCTTCAAACACTGTGCAAAATGAAGGCTATGAAAAAGGTATTAAAAGTATCGATGTAGGCTATGCTATACATTGTGCAAAGGATTTTAAAATATATATATATAATAACATTATATTTTGAAAACAAAAAAAAAACAACTGATCGTCCACAAGCGTTAAAACAGACGTTAAATCACTATTAAAAGAAAAATGACATGCGAGATAAAAAATGCATTGACAATGTGTTTTGAAGAACAATCTAGAAAGAGTCGCCAATGTCGGAAATGAACCTGCTTAATCTGCGTGAGCTGAAACTGAACAGCGAATGAACACGGGTAAAACTGAAGCACTTTACCGGCCTGACCCAAACTCGTCTCGTACACCAGATTAATCAGAAACATACAGAACATTGACCTAATATTACAACTTGCTTCTGCACATAATGACACAAATGCACAAGTGAACCTGAAGTTCAGAAAGACACTAGGTAGAATGCGAAGTCATGCTGCGAGTACGCTTTTAACGTAAAAACACACGCAATGAACAACTAAAGCATAAAGAATTCACAACGGTGGATTACAGTCGTGTCCTCATTGGAATGTTATTTCAGGAGATCAGGTTTTCACAGCAAGGACAATTCTCATGTTTTGTTGGGACGCGTTTGCTAGAATATAAAATGTGTGAATATCTGGTTTCATTTTTGCATTTCGAATATTCGATGCTATTTTGGTCAGAGTAAAACTGACTAAAATGACTCAATAGGACACGACAAAATCGACCCAATTTAAAGGATATTTTCATCAGAAGACATAAACTACGCTACTCTGTTATCATTATATTGGCGGCATAAAATGGCCTTAAAATGACAATAATTTCATTAGTCGCAATTATTTCTGGGACAGTATTCTGTCCAATAAAATTTATCGTGACAGGACTAGAGAGAAGGCCAAAATGTAGAGGAAAAGATGCGTTTTCAAAATTGATCAGAATTAATGTAGACATGGCCTGAGACACCATTAATGAATGAATATCATTATTAATTAATTAATTTGTGTATGTGGGTGGATGTTACATGTTTTTGAACACGTAACACCAAAACATTTGACTTCAGGGTCCTGCAGGCTGCATACAAGTTCTACCATAAAAATACTTTATATGAAAAAAATCAAAAAAACATTTAAATTAAAAAAAAAAGCAACCCAGAGCAAAAACAGCCTTAAGGACGTTCAGAAACCACAGCAGCAGCATCTGCAACAACTTTGCACGACGTTCTGCATTAATACAAACTCAACAGTTGTCTTTATACTTCTACTGTAGTAGAAACAACATTTTTTAACCCGTCTGTTTTCTCATGTACAGCCGACAGATAAACCTCCCAACACGCCCCACCGGGCACTAACAGGAGTCCTGAGTGTTCAGGTCACACATTCTGAATGCACATGATCTCCGCTCCCTCAGACGTCACTGTCTTAAAAAAAAATGTCATGTAACGGATATCCTGACATGGGATCACAGACGCAAGTTGAAGCTTTACTATGCAAAGCAAAAGCCTGTTCAGAACCACCGCCGACTTCTCTGGGCTCGGTCTCATCTGAGATGGACAGTAGCACGGTGCAATCGTGTTTTTGTAATCTGACGAGTCGACGTTTCAAATAGGATTTGTGGAAAACAGTCGCCGTGTTCTCCGGGCCGAAGAAGAAAAGGACCATCCAAGCGGTGATCAGCGTCAGGTCCCATAGCCAGCATCTGTCATGGTATAGGTAATTTGCACATCTGTCAGAGCACCATTAACCCTCTTACCCCGTAAGGCCGAACAACCGTCTTTGATCTATTTCCGTCAGGACGATATACCGGCTTGGTCGTCTATGCCAAATCCCGTAAGGTTGATATAGAGGGTTTACAGTGTAAACGTAAATTTTTGACCCGGAAGGTTGATGACGTCACGGCGTGATTACGTTATTACGTCGTCATTACGATGAAGATCCGAGTGTGAATATTGGTGTAATAGTAGAAGTGAACTAAAAATGTCAAAGCGAAAAGCTAATTGTGTTCCAGCTAAAGTTCCACCTACAGTGAACACGGGTACATCTAAAACAGTGAGAAAAAGAAAACGTACACAGTTACACAGGCGAGGGGGAGGAGTCTAGATAGTGACCGCAGTGAAAGTTCAGGAGATGTTCAAACTGAAACTGATAGTGACGTAAACTCTCCTGATTCAGACCCTGATCCGTCTTCATCTTCAGCCTCAACCAGAGCGACTGACACTGCAGGGGTTTGGAGTCGTAACCTGACCGTCTCTGTGCACTCGTGAAAACACGACCTGCTGCTCTGATTATCACCAGAAACTTGACTTCTGGTGCTAAAATGAATTTATTCAGAGGCATTGGCCGCGCTGATGTTCGTCTGGATTTTAGGGAGCATTTTTCGTCATTTCTCTAGTTAAGAATTGTGCTGCAAGTTTAGTAAAAACACTGAACTGCTTCATTTTCAAAGTAAGATTACACAAATACATTATTATAAGTCTAAAAATGTTCAAATTAAAATGTTGATTTTGGGGTTAATTTTGGCCCGGGAACTCAGGGTTGGTGTGCGGTTTCTCTGGGGGATATAGGGTTGTGGGACAGAATACTGTGGGAGCTAAGGGTAAGAGGGTTAATACAGAAAGATATGTACACAGTTTGGAGGAACATATTCTGCCATCCAGAGCAGCACAACGCCAAACCACATTCTGCCCACGTTACAAGCATGTCCTGTCTGCAGTCCTGCCCCGTCTCCACTTGAGAATGTGTGGCGCGTTATGAAGCGCAAAATAAGGCAACGAAGGCCCCATAGAACTGAAGAATAGCATAATGGATGAACGGGGGAACATTCCACTCGGTGGTCACACAGTGGTAAACAGTCCACAGTCCCAAATTTTTGGAGTGTGTTGCGGTCATCAGATTTGAAATGTGTGCATATTTTCACAATGAAAGCAAAACATCAAAAAAAAAAATTCAACGTGAAATGAATTTTCACTAGCCTAGTGGCAGGGAGCTTCTACCATTCAGCAGAATTTCCAAACAGCTTCATCATAACGACATATTACATACATCATGGAGTTTTATTAGTTTGTTGCACCTCGGAATGCACCGATACTATATTTCTCAGCCGATACCGATAGCCGATTATAGAGAGTGATACCGATAGTTTGGTGGTTCTGCCTTCTTTTAAATGAATCATTAATTGCACGATTCTGAAAGAAATGCAAATAAAAACTTTATTCTCTCCATTTCAACAAGTTGATTCACAGTAACAGAAAACACATTACTCAAATTAACATGAAGAAAAAACTCAATTCTGAAGATTAAAGTAAGATTTAACTTATTGAATGTTATTCATTCATATTAACAGACTTCATTCACTGAATTCTAAAAAAAACCTCCTGTTAGGCCCCGTCACGTTAAGCACGTAATGTAGATCAAGACAGATGCAAATGCAGGTAAGAGCTTTATTAGAGTAGAGACATGAGACAATCGCGTAATGTCAGGTGATCAGCAAACGGGCATAAACAAGGCTAAACAGAATCGAAGAACGAGCGCGAGAACAAGATCAAAACTACAACACATGAAAGGAGGAACAAATGCTTGGTATACTGAAATCTCACGCAATACTTCGCGAAGCACAAAGAGACACGATGGGGTTTAAATGACAAACAGAATCAAAGGTGACACAAAACAGCTGAACCTAATGACACATGCAGGAAACAACCGATGTTTCAACTATCGGCCGATCGCGTGAAAATGTGTTTATTGGTGCAACTCTAATATATATACACACACACACTATCTCACAAGTAAGTACACCCCTCACATTTGTGTAAATATTTGATTATATCGTTTCATGATAGAAGAGTTGCTAATTTTGTATCCAATACACGGCCGCTCTACATCCAAAGATATTTTTCAGGAGCTGCGTGAAGCGTTTGAGCGTGCTGGTTTTCCATGGAGGCGACTGGTAGGCATTACAACCGATGGAGCCCCATCTATGACAGGCAGAAAAAAAACAACAACAAAAAAACGGACTGGTTGCGCTGGTAGAAAGAAAATGAGAAGAGGAAAATGCAGGTCCAGAAGTTGTTCTGCACTGCATTATACACCAACAGGCACTGTGCAGAAAGTGTCTGAAGTCACGTCATGTCTGTTGTCCTGAAATGTATTAATTATATCAGATCCAGGGGTTTGTAGCACCGCCAGTTCAGGGCCTTTTTTGTGAGAAATTGAGTCAGCATATGGTGATGTACTTTACTTTACTGAGGTGCGCTGACTCAGCAGGGGAAATGTCCTGAAGAGATTCTTTGAGTTAAGAACAGAGGTGAAGAGATTCATGGAAGATGGCAGAACGGGTGTTCATGAATTAGATGATCCAAAATGGGTGACAGATCTTGCCTTCCAAGTGGACATAACACATGCATCCTTAACCTGAAGCTCCAGGGCCCTGATCAGCAGCGTATGAAAACGTCAAAGCCTTCTCCATAAAACAGATTGTGGAAATGTCGGCTTTCTGCAGAAAACCTTAGCCATTTCCCATCGTGCAGATCTCTTGTGGAGGACGGCTGTTGTATCAAAATTTGCCTATTACCCAAAGACCATTAATATTAATGTTAACCAGTTGAAGGACGAAAGTAAAACCAGCTAAACCGTTTAAGCAGCGTGCACCAGTTTCCCCAACCCCTTGCACAAAGTGGAGTACTTTGGATATAAACATAAATTTGTCCTCATGCATCAGTTTGATTTCCACGGTGTTTAAAATGCCCCCTGCCTTAGAGGACTTTCTTCTACAGTCACATGATGATTTCGCCTTCGTCTGATGGTGACTGAGGTCATGTTGGGAATAAAAGGTAACGCTGACAGAAAGTAAACTGTAGAAAGTCCAGGATGTAAGTTCCAGGATGACAATGCCCCTGTGCACAAAGCGAGCGCCATGAAGACGTGGTTTACTAAATTGGAGTGAAAGAACTCCGCTCTTGCTCTTCTTCGTTTTAAGCTCTCTTCTTGGAGATAGTCGTTAATAGAAGTTATTTTCTACATGACTACTCTCCTTTCACAACTACTCACTGTCACTGCTACTTTTTTAATCTGCATTCTTCATAGAAAGTATAGTACATAGTAAATATGTATATAAATATGTAGAAGTTTAGCTTGTGGTGCCGTGCCCAAAGACAATTTCTTTCTCTAAGGAATGAATTGTAATGTAAAGGGCTCCAGATGGCGAATAAAATGCGACTAACTTTTGAATTTTGCGACCAGGTTTTTTCTGCCAGTTGCCACCGTTACCCACAAATAAAATTTAAAAACAAACTGAATAGAAGTGACTGTACGTCTTGTGTTAGGACACTGAACTCATCTCCTCTTGCACATGCATGTACCTGCCCTATCTCTGCACTCCTGTATGGTTTCCAGTAACTAAACTCTGCACTCTTGTCCTGCGGTGGTTGAAGCGTCGGCTGTATAGATGAACAGGAACAGGTTTAACGTCTCGTTTATCGGGTTAAAAAGTTGGAAGTGTAAACTTTATTAAAGGTGTTTAATTTAGTGTGACGTGGTTTAGTTCGTTGGAATTTGAACCTAAGGAGTATTGATACTGACGATGTTGAGACCGACTCGACCGGTGAAAGGTCTCAGGTGACATTAGAGTCATCCCAGTCCGTTTCAATCGGTGAGCAATCTTTCACACGCGATGACAGCCAAGCGCAGCGAGTCGAGTCATTTTCTCATCCCGACAAGACCGTTTAAATCAGCTGGACTACGAGAGTTCGCCCGGTTACGTTCTGACGATGGGAAAACGTACCGCACCGTCTGTGCTAAAGCAGGACAAGAGATCGCTGGTAAAACAGAGTTCATTACCTGTTCGAGTCATTTTAGAAAAGAAACCGTGAAGCAGCGTGGTGACAGGAAAAGACATAAGAACGCCAGGGATTGGGTCATTGCTAGGTCTGCCCCTCGTGCCCCCCGACCGTGAAGCAGTGCGTGCGCAGTGATAAAGTCACAGAAAAGAGATGAAGGAATGGAAAATCAAATTCAATGCAGCCTTCATGACTGAGTCTGAATAAGCAGGAAACAACTCATTGTACATAGTAGAATAAAAACAGTGGAAAAAAGAAATAAATAAGTATTTACACTAATGATTCAATATGATACACTGAACATTGCACACGTGTATGTAAAGAATACATGGTGTACACTATGGGAGGCGGAGTAAACAAAGGCAGACGGTACAGAGGGGAAAGAAAAGGCAGTGTGAGGCAGCCGTTTAACAACGATATCACCAGGTCACATGACCACTATATTCTGGCTCCAGAAAATTTAATTGGTGCCTAAATATTTTGGGTTTAGGAGCCAATGCTCCTAGATATTTTTTTTTTTGGCCTGGAGCCCTGATGTATTATTCTCTACTGACAACATTATTCAAGTTTATTATATTCTAGGTAAGATCCTTCCAATCACATGCCAATGATTATGATGAATAAATTAACGTGCAAATTAGTCCATCACATCATCTAGCAACTTTACGAGTGCGCTTTAGCTCATTTCCTCTGAAGAGTTGGGAACGCTGTGTAAAATACACTTCAGGGTGTCTCAAAAGTCTCCATACGTAGGGGAAACGAACAGGTTTTAGCTAGATGGCTTCCAAAATGTTTCATATTAAGTGCACATTATATATCAGTCCATACGAGGTTTCATAGCAGTTATTTGTTATTGCTGTGGTCAAAAACGCATGTGCGATGTAATTTACAGAGTTTGTGCTTTTTTTGTGTGAAAAACTATTTGAATTTGCGAAATTGCAGCTGCAGGAAATTGTTTTGCGACGTCTTTCGCAGTGATGTTTGTTGGTAAATGAGACCTTCTAGCAGTGCTCGCGTTCAATGTACGCAAATCGAAGGCTGTATGTGCACTGATGACGTCAAATGTTGACTATTGTGATGATGTCACATAGCATGTCTTGGCCCTAATCTGCAGAAAATCTGCAGTAATTTTGACAAAATGGAAGCTCCTGCGAATAACGCGGCGTTTCCTTTGCGTTCATTTCTGCGACTGAGAAATCCTGGAGAGATGATTTATTGGGTTTTTTTCCCCCAGATAGCCTTTGAGACAAAATAATAAATTATTGAAATCATTCTCATGGCTGGATCGGGAAGCTGTCGCAAGGTTGCGACGGATTTTAACCGGAGACGTAGCAGGCACATCACACACGACACCGTTGCCAAACTTGAACAAATTCAAGAAGACTGGAAGTGTTGCAGTCCGACCGAGAAGTGGACGTCTACAGACATCCGACCGACGTGGTGCTGGCGAACATAGTCCCCTATGAATGGAGACCTTTGGGACACCGTGTAGTAAATAAACATTGCTTTCAGAAATAATCTATACAAGAGATGATACAGTTTAAAAATCATGTTTGTATTATATTGTTAAGTGAAATTCACTGGAGTTCACAATAGTGACCATATTTTCAAGAAACGCACAACACAGCCTGGGCAAATTATAAACAACCTTAAATTATGGAAAATTATGCTCACAACACATTCCCAGTGCACCTGTAGTATTGTAATGACTTGAGAAAAATGAGCAGTTTGATAAACCACGCAGGTTTGTGTTTATAACGCACCAGGCATCATTCACTACGTTTACATGGACAGCAGTAATCTGATTATTGACCTTACTCTGATTAAGATAATAATGTGATTAAGGTGTTCACATGAGTCACTTGTAGAACACTCCTGTCATGTTCCCGTTTGACATGTTATAGGTCATAATCAGATTAACGGCACGCGTCATTACGTCACCGCGCCACGCCGTCCGACGTCCCTCCAGAATTTCACGCATCAACATACAGTTGGTCTTCGTTATGGAACCGTATACACTTTTGGGTGTTTTTGTTTACTTTTTTACGAACGCTTTAAGTGCAGTTAATTATTTATCATGATGTACATGCTAATAGACAACTGCTTAAAGCCGTGGGTGCGTCTCAAATCGCATAGTTACCGTCTATATTGTAGCCGAGATATATGTATTTTCCCCACTACAGGCATATAGTATACAGTATGTGGTTTGGGACGCAGCCGAACTCTCTTGTTCGCCGTAAAACTGCCGTGTGTGATCGTGTCCTGTCGCTAAATGCGGTGAAAACTCTCACGACGTTCATAATGTGATTAAGGTGTTTACATGTCTGTAACACACATGCCATAACGTGACTAAAACAGGAGTACTCCACCTGTCTTAATCCGGTTAGAGCTTACTTTGATTATGACCTTAACCAGATTAAGGTAGTTTCTTAATCAAAGTATGGTCTTAATCGGATTAAGAGTGGATTATTGTTGTCCATGTAAACGCAGCTATCGTGAACCCGACTGCTGCTCGACATAAAGTCCTAAAAGACAGTGCGAGATTACGATGAGGTTCTGACTCACTAAAAGTCATCTTTACCTACTCTGTAGTGTGTAATGCCCACTCCATGTTGATATCACTCTGCACATCTCACACATAACTTGGGTTCGAGACTGAAAGGAAACCACTGTCATGAATAATAAACAATGTATGTCACAAGATACGTGCTTGTTTTGGTTGGAGCATGCAAACTGGGAGTGTTATTCAGTTCACCTGCAATAATTCGGTCCTTATTCCTCCCTGCCACGCCATTTTGAACCGACCCAAGCTGCCATCACTATTACATCACAGATCAGCGTGTCTTTCCCAAGCTGCCATCACTATTACATCACAGATCAGTGTGTCTTTCCCAAGCTGCCATCACTATTACATCACAGATCAGTGTGTCTTTCCCAAGCTGCCATCACTATTACATCACAGATCAGTGTGTCTTTCCCAAGCTGCCATCACTATTACTTCACTATTACATCACAGATCAGTGTGTCTTTCCCAAGCTGCCATCACTATTACATCACAGATCAGCGTGTCTTTCCCAAGCTGCCATCACTATTACATCACTATTACATCACAGATCAGTGTGTCTTTCCCAAGCCATCACTATTACATCACTATTACATCACAGATCAGTGTGTCTTTCCCAAGCCATCACTATTACATCACTATTACATCACAGATCAGTGTGTCTTTCCCAAGCTGCCATCACTATTACATCACAGATCAGTGTGTCTTTCCCAAGCTGCCATCACTATTACATCACTATTACATCACAGATCAGTGTGTCTTTCCCAAGCTGCCATCACTATTACATCACAGACGCGTGCACAGGGCTGTACCACACAGCCACTAACGTAAACCCTGAAACGACCGGTCCGGAACACTCCTTATCCGCAGCTGCCGAACCGGGTCACGCCGAGTGGCTGCACCCCGAGCTCTCCTCTGGAGTGAACGAGGTAGTTTCCCGTCCCTAGCTCGGTTAGCTCCGCAGCCCTGAGGAGAAACGGGCGCTGCGCAGCTACATGGCTGCTAAGGCTTTGCGCACATCGGACACACACACACTCTCACACACACACACACTCTCACACACACACACACACACACACACGCGCGCGCTGAGGACGTGTGAAACCGACACGCTCCGCTCAACGTTATTGTACACGCTGCGTGTCCAAACCCCGGCGTGGGGAGTTCACTCAAGCTGTTAGCTACCTTTAAGAGCAAGGCCTTCGTTCTGGCGCCATCTTCATGAAGCCTCAGAAATCCAAACCGCGAGCTGCAGGCGAGAAGACAACACACAGGGCTCGGGATCACTTCATGTCGTTTAGTAGGTTTATTTTCATGTATTTATTTATTTATTTATTTGCTAGCTGACGCAGAGGAAAATATTTTATCCGACACCAGTAACTTTGCAGACTGTTTAGACAGCGTTCCGAACCTGTCAAGTCCAGCTAAGCGGCGTGTCTCGTGCGCGGTCAGCCTGGGAAAGTCCTCCTCGGGCTCAGTCGCTTCTCCCGCCGCCATTTTCTCTTCCTCATCAGCAGCAGCGCCGAGGCTTCGGGCAGCGGCGCGGGCAGCTACGGCGAGCGACACGCGGCACGGCTGCATGGGATCGCGCCGTGGGAGCGAAGCGTGAAATCCACGAGGTCCCAAAGAGCCACACGAAACTTTTGCCAGAACTCGGACGAATATCGTTGCGCGGGAAATTGCGCGAGTTCTCTTCCAGTGGGCCCTTCTTGTCACATTCTGCAAAAATCCCGAGTGGGATGGAGAAGATAAGAGCTTCGTGCGTGTAATGGTCCACTCGAGCCCGATTACAGCGATGATTGACTTCACATGATGTCAGACTTCTAGTCGCCACGGATTAAAATCGGTGTCGTTGTGTCACAGAGGCGAGCCCACGCTGTTGCCTTGAACACGCCCCCTCTCGGCTGAGCAGCCAATAGTAGGCGTGACAGGTGTTGACTGTTCTCTTGTCTAGAAATTCTTCCAAAATGGTTTTTGACTCCACTTCTCCGTTTGTGGACGTTTTACAGTCCGTGTCTGGGTATTTGGGGGTGTACGCCGGTCTGGGTATTTGGGGGTGTACGCCGGTCTGGGTATTTGGGGGTGTACGCCGGTCTGGGTATTTGGGGGTGTACGCCGGTCTGGGTATTTGGGGGTGTACGCCGGTCTGGGTATTTGGGGGTGTATACCGGTCTGGGTATTTGGGGGGTACACGGTCTGGGTATTTGGGGGTATAATCGGTCTGGTATTTGGGGTGTATACGCCTGGGTATTTGGGGGGCACGGTCTGGGTATTTGGGGGTACGCTGTCTGGGTATTTCGCTGTACGGTCTGGGTATTTGGGGGTGTACGCCGGTCTGGGTATTTGGGGGTGTACACCGGTCTGGGTATTTGGGGGTGTATACCGGTCTGGGTATTTGGGGGTGTACGCCGGTCTGGGTATTTGGGGGTGACATTTTCACCTAGGGGTGTACTCACTTTTGTTGCCAGCGGTTTAGACATTAATGTCTGTGTGTTGAGTTATTTTGAGGGACAGTAAATGTACACTGTTACACAAGCTGTACACTCACTACTTTACATTGTAGCAAAGTGTCGTTTCTTCAGTGTTGTCACATGAAAAGATATCATCACATATTTACACACGTGTGAGGGGTGTACTTACTTTTGTGAGATACTGTATATATCCAAGTTCTGGATATATCTATAAGTAAAAGTTTAACATCTGAGTTGTCAGTATATGCTGTTGAAATGGCGATCATAGTAGGTTTGATGTGGTGAAGACCATAGAGGAAATAATATCAGATAGAGTGGTGATATATTCTGACTCTGCTTCTGTCAGAACATCGCCACAGAATGGAATAGTTTAGAATGAAAGTTCTGCAATGTGAACACACATCTAGGATAGAGAGAGAACTTGTTTCTTCGTTAGAGGCGTGGGGATCTTCTGAATGGCAGATACTCTGTCTGCTGAGAGTTTCCTTCCACTGGTGGAGATGTCGTGCCTTAGAAATCTCACTTCTTGTTGTACATACTGTCATTTGGAGAGAGTGGCTTTGTGGCCTGCTTTTGGCGAGATGTGGCAACAATTTAACAGTGTCAGTTTCACACTGGGCCCTGGAGAAAGCGTTAGAGGTGCTAAGCTATCCTTTAGCATTTGGTTGTATGTCATTGGTGACTCACAATTCCCTTAACACAAGCGAGTGAAAGTGTAAGGACATCTGTCACATACGAATCCAAACCAAAACCGACTGTGTTTATCAAGAGATTTACTGAGAGAAAGAAAAAAAAAGCATTAGCTAAATCTATGATAGAAGAACATTCGCTATTTGCTGGAATCTGGCTCAATATGGTGTTAAGATTTGGCACGTCTGGAGCCCTCTGTTTTACTGCTCCATTAGCCGCTTGTGAATCTAATACAAATCACCTTTCACCAGGTTCTGGGGGTTTTCTTGCCTTTTTCCCCGGAAATATTGCGGTGCACACCGGTGAATCAGGACAGGGAACAAAGACTCCTGCTTTTAGAAGTGAACTGAATACTGGCCTATAATTCCCTCAACAGCTTGTGATTTTAGACGGTATTGAGATTGTCTAGGTCTGAAATCAGTTTTGGGCGTGATCACGACTGATGGTGTACTTCTAATCAGGCCTACGTCATGTTTCCCTTGGGCCTGAGAGGCACCTCCTTCGGTTTTGGGTGTGTCTCTAGGGGTGCGGGTTTTGCCCCAAGGTTCAGAAACATGACCTTCTCGTTACATATTACATCCCGGTTAACCGTACACGTTTCTTGAAAGAGTTTTTTTCTAGACTCCTAGTACCACATGGTGGAGGTGGGTTCCTGTTCCCAATCTGAAATTGTCCCACTCTCACATAATCTGACCCACGGTGCCACGTCTTTCTACTGTTTGTTCTTTATTTTGGCTAATGAGACGTGAGGCACTGGTTCTGGGATTTAAAAAAAACAAATACATACAACTGAGTGCTTTATAATTTGACAAAATGTGTCACACCAATATAGTGCCTTCAGATTAAGCTCTTCACTTTCTGAGATATCCACAAACTATTCTTTCTCAAAGTTAAAGTCTCTTCCTTCATGCACTTGTGCTGTGTAATGGAGGACAGAGGACAACATAAAATCAAGACATTTGTCCTTCAGCTTATCGTGTGCCGTCGACAACAAATGAGCACAGGTGCTAGGTTTAGTGAACATGGACCATCGGTAAACACAGAGCTCTTTGTTTGTGAAAGATTCAATTTCCATCAATGATTCATCAGTCAGTGTCACGCCCTGGGGTGAGGAAATCAAATGTAGGTGCAAAACGCACATGAAGTCTCTGCTCAGCAAATTCACTGGGCATGAGGACTGGATTTGGAATCGATGGGTTACACTTTTACCATTTTCACATTAAGACTAAACGTCCCGCCCTCGGAGTGCACTGACCATGAACTCATTTTTTGGGTAATCTTTTAGTTCACCGTGCTTTATTACTGACCCCGAATCTACCCAAAATGTGAGAGTTGGTCCATTAAGTACAAGAGGTATGCGTCAGTGTGGAAAGGGAGAGACATCGTATTTAAAAAGGTTAAGGGCTGTAACTGGTTTAGGCATTTGGGAGTGATCAGTCTGACCATGTTGGGTGTACACGTGTGTGTATATGCCTGCTGGTTATGAGCGAACTCACAGTTTGGGTGTTTGACGTCCCCTCTTCTGTTCCCGGGTGTCTCACCTTTCTTTTCCTCCTCTCCTCCCCTCAGCTCTGGACAGTCTCTTAGGGTTAGGGTTAGGGTTAGGGTTAGGTCAGAGACATGGTCAGAGAATCACAGGTGTTAATGTACTGTAGAGTTCTTGAATGCTACACAGGGTTTATCGCCTGGTTTAATTAGATGTGGTTTCCATTCAGTGAGTTTTTTGGTGGGGGGAGGGGGCCCCACGCATGATGGGGAGTGGAAAGGTGCATGTGTGGTTAAAGCAGTTAGTTTCCCCACCAGTCCACCTGAGAGTAGTTTCCACCATAACCATCACTGTTGTAGAAATTTCCAAATCCCCCTGTGGACACAGCATTCCAGATTACAAAGAGTAACATGCAGAAATGAGAAGAACTACAGTGCACACTCGAAACTTGTGAAGTAGTTCCGTCATACACAAGATATTAAACAACCAAATGATATTAAACGATCAAAATGATATTAAAGATATTAAACAACCCTTGCCTCTCGTGGAACCTTGTCCATCTGCCTGTGCCACTGGACTTTCCAATCCCGAATTTGCATCATGGACTTCCGTGAGACAAGATTAGATACTGGGACACCATCTCTGAATCTTGCTGCTTGCACATTGCTATTTTTGTCGTGTCCATTCGCACAGAAAAGGCTTCAATTAGTCGTTAATGGAGAGCCGCAATCACTCCTGTGTCGGCTGCACTGCCATCCTGAGTCCAGTCTGCCGTCGTCCGGGGCCGATGGACGAGCGTTGCCCCATCAGGCACTGCCACTTCCACCATAGGCGCGGTCATTACCTCATGTACAGGTCCCTGTGCGTCTGGTTCGACCCGGGAGGTGTGGGCATGTGCTTTAGACAGTTGTTTTGTCCCCCTGAACTTGAGCGCTGATCTTGTGCCCAGTGGTGAGAAGTCCTGTGTTGCATTTTGTGAGGAATCAGGTAGAGCTTCCAGCGCAGTGACTGGACAGGAATGTGGATCTGATGATGGAGCTTAGGGACCCGCTCCTGCTGCTACTTGTTTTCGCCGTGGAGGGGCGGAGTCCAGGTCAGGATCGGCTTCTGTAACTTTACACACTGAGAAACAGATGAGGGCCCTGCCTGGCATTTTTCTCTCTTTTATGTATCTCACGCTGACGTTCACCAAATGCCTCCCAGTCTGAATGAATCTCTCTCTCCTTTGCTTCCACATTGAGTTTGAACTGTTCGAACTGTCTAAGACAAAACCTCCCTTTTTCTGGGAGTGCACTTTCACTAACATTCAGTTAATCCTGTGAGATATACATTGAAGACAATAAACCTTAAGAATGTGAAAGGAATTGACCTGTGAGTCCACACACAGTTGGTTACAGTTACTTATAGTTTCTCTTCCCTTTTTCAGTTTATCCAGCAAACTTTACTTGTGCATTAAATTTGCCAAATTAGTCGTGTACTGCGGGTATGACGGAATGAGACAATGGAGCATGCCACTTCTCCGATAATAATCCGTCGCGAGAATACCGCTTCCCTGACGCGCTCCGATAAAGATTCTCTTTGCTGGCTGCTCGAAGTGGAACGTTTCGCCTGTACAGTTCCGTCAGACGATCCCCGTTTCCCCTCACCACCAGCACTTTATTCTCACCGTTATTACTAATATAGGCCCGTTGGCATGTATCCCAGTTTTGTACCTTGTATTCATGGGGAAAACACAATTACACCGTCGTGGAGGCGAAGTTCACGGAACTTCTTAGAAGAAATTCCTCAGTGTAATACTTATTTCATTGACTCCCTTCCATACAGACAGCAATACACAATGACTTGATCAAATTCCAGTTTAAGGCTGTTTCTTGACGATTCACACCGGTCAGTGGTACGGCTGCAGCGGTCTTTCGCTCTGCACAACAAAGGGCACACTGCCCGTGTAAACACGGGACTTTAGGGTGAAACGTATTTCACGAGCGTCCTCCGATTTGCTTGTTGTCCAGAAAAGCTGAAAGACTCGCGCAGCGGAGGCCAGATTGTGATCGAAATCTGGACAAACACCAGTGGGTTCGTCCTCTCCGGTGAAAAGGTACCATATGTACCATGTCGGAGGTGGGTTTCTGTTCCCAATATGAAATTTTCCGACATCTTGGCAAAGCAGTTACTGCAACTGGGAGGAGTTTATTTTTTGGTTAAAAAGGCCTCCATCATAGCCCAGAAGTATACACAGTTGTAGAGAGCAACCAGTACTTGCCAGAAATTGCTCCAATTGTTGTCTCCACATTTTGCTGTCAGCCTCCTTGACCAGTTTTCTCCTGATCTTCTAAGACATTTTAAAGGGACGTCCTGGACTGGCACCCTGTCCAGGGTGTACCCCGCCTTGTGCCCGATGCTTCTTGGGATAGGCTCCAGGTTCCCCGCGACCCTGAAGCAGGAATAAGCGGTTGAAGATGGATGGATGGATGGGACGGGACGTCCTGGTCTCGTGTTTCGTGGGATATCCAGTGGAGTGAATTAAATTGGTTTTGTAACCCTCTCCTGATAACGAGATCCCGTACCTGCTGTGTAAGCTCTTTGCAGCCCACGACTGTTCTGGTTGGACATTACAAAGATGTCAGGAAAATGCAACAGAGAGAAAAAAAAAAGCTCTATTTTATTTGTGGGTCACTTTAATAACTTTAACAAACCACTTCGTATTGTGATTGGTTGATTCTGAACACTGTCACATTCCTAATTATAAAAGGGTGTGTACATTATCTTAATTTCATCATTTCCCCCTAAAATTATTCCTGATTTTTCATTTTAATAGCTAAAATGTCACAATAAACAGTAGAAGAGGTTGTGACATGGTTGAGCTTGGTTTAAAAATTTTTTTTATTTTTTAACACCGCAAAAACCTGCCATTTTAAGAAGGGTGTGCAGACTTTTATATCCTCTATATTCAGCCCTTAACGTTTTCAAAAGGACAAAAGTTTATACAGACCCGTATTTCAGAACTCAGACGATAAACGTCCGTTCTGACCAAATCACTGAAGACATTTTTCAGACTCCACACCTGTAATGATGTGTCCGATCCACGTAGCAGTTACGACACATTGTACTTTGCCATTTTCTAAACTTTATTTTCATAAAATCATACAGTGAACATACAGTGCACAACTCTGAAACTAAATACAGAAATTAAATCCTCACACTCCGGGCACCACCGATGTTCTTTATCACGGGTCGATGAATCAAAAGCCGAATTTCCTGCAAAATGCGCATTACGTAAACTCCACTGCTGCTGTGTGATTAAGACGCTGAATTTAGCACCAAACCAGAGTACAAAGATTCCAAATGACAAGTTTCTAAAAATGCAACAGAAGTACCACATTTTCCCCTTTCGGATCGCCGTCAGCCACTCACTGGGGGCGAACTTAAATGACGTATTTTAAAATGAACAAAAACAAAACCCCGGGACAATTTGCACTGATAAGTATAAAATTATTTCTGATTTATTGTCCAAACCTTGGCATGGTGTTCAGTTTTGGCTGCCAATTCATTTCTTTGATCGGAGGAATATTTGGCCAGAAGTCTATAAAACGAAGATTTTGATTGATTTCAAAATGACCTTAAACATTAAAAAGCTCACACTACCCCGAAAAACAGAAGTTTCACGCATACAGGTGGCATTCAACATTCAAGTACCAGTGTTTTTGTACGTTCTTTTGGTCAAGTTAACATGAAATGATCACTTTTTGGTTTATAAAAATAAATATTTCTCAAAAACGCTTAATAAATTACACAAACTAGCAGCAAAAAGTAGAATCTAGTAATCTATGTGCAAGTAGCTAAATTCCCCCATTGCCGATTCCCTGGTCCCAAATCAATCCTGGCTAAATACGGAGAAACCTTCCGTTTTGTAAACAAGCTGCATTTTTAGTCTTTACACAGAATATTGGAAGCTTAAGAACACACACTGAAGACTTTCATATAAAACTCTTGATGTGCAATAAAATAACTTTTTGTAAAACTTGGGCATAACATACAAGGGTCTAAACCTAAATAGCACCACTTGTATCAAGTTACCACAATACTGGTCAAGTGCATCCACTTCAGTTCACCGTTTTTACCTACTTTTTTTTTATTTTTTTATTTATTTATTTTTTTTAAATGTCAAAAAAGGCACAACATGCTTGAGGAACGCTATTGCACTTCAGTAAAATGTAGTATCGTGCCCCCCTCCTTCACACCTCAACTGCTTAAAGGGAGTGGAAATCACTGCCAGTTACAATGAGAGACGACTGACCTGGTCTCCACACCATCACAGAGGTCCTCAACTAACTTGAAGGGAACGGGAACTGTAACCATTACTTTGGCCAAAGCACCAAGAAAACAACAGCTATTACAAAAAAATAAAGAGAGAGAAAAAAAAAAAAAAAAGGGTTTATTGCCCAAAACTCCAATTCCACGAGACTTTGCTTCTCTCCGTACAATATTCCTGATTTCCCCTCACCCACATCCCTCAGAGGTCTCGCGGGGACGCGGTCCCTCTAGGAGGATGGGTGTCGAGTGGAAACGAAAACCTCCAGGACATTCTTTGTTACAACGAACGCGCGAGCCTGCTTCGTAAATTTTGTCGGACTATCTCCTTGACCAAAACAACAAGAACACTTGCGATGAGCATTGCTGCAGAAACGGGCTTGGCGTTTAAGGCCCGTCCACTCCGACACTGGTTCTAATATAGCAACACAATGCCTCATAGTCCACTGGTTTATCCATTTCAAAAAAGTATTTAGTAAAAATAGAACATAATCGCCATGCCACAAAAGTTCAAGTAAGGAACAAAATGAAGAAACTGCACACCTCAAATCAGCTAGCTCGATACTGAACTAGCCGCCTGAAAATGTTTAGATTCACATAAGAGCATTCGAGTCGGCATCCAAACATCGATGTGAATGGAGGGACAAACGGCTCACTTCATCGTTACTGATTGGAATGACTTGCTAAATCCTTTCCCGATGACTACCACGTCCCTTAGGGAGGTACCTCTCCAGGATAGAGTGAGCAAGATTAACATTTTCATCAAGATCTTCCTCCCTTTGCAAAGCAAGGGCAAAAACCAAAATGTAAGGAGGGGCAGGTACATTTTTGAAAGGAGCCTGGTGACCCTGTGATAAATTTGATGTTCAGAACAAGGTTTTGACTCCAAAGCCAAACCTTGCCAAGGTTTGATTATTCTTAATTTGTGCTTTCGAAAATCAAAACACTTTTGAAGAAATTAAACTCACAAAACGCTAAATTGTGGCCAATTTTCAGCCATTTGATGTTTAAAAGTAAAAAGACAGAGTCCAAATTCAAAAATGCACAGTACATTGACAAACAAGTTCTCCTTTACTACAAAGAAAGCAACATGATGTAGTGGAACAAAAAAGAAAGAAAAAAGAAAGGAAAAAAAAAAAAGCCAACACAGGCCACATTTCCACTTTTCTTCCTTTTTGTCATTCTACAGACGAGCAAGTCTGGAGACAGGTTCCTCCTGTGGCCAATGTCTCCTAGAGCCAGTGATGCATTATTCCAGGACATGGTCAGAGAATCACAGGTGTTAATGTACTGTAGAGTTCTTGAATGCTACACAGGGTTTATCGCCTGGTTTAATTAGATGTGGTTTCCATTCAGTGAGTTTGGTGGGGGGGGGGGGGGGGCCCACTGATGATGGGGAGTGGAAAGGTGCATGTGTGGTTAAAGCAGTTAGTTTCCCCACCAGTCCACCTGAGAGTAGTTTCCACCATAACCATCACTGTTGTAGAAATTTCCAAATCCCCCTGTGGACACAGCATTCCAGATTACAAAGAGTAACATGCAGAAATGAGAAGAACTACAGTGCACACTCGAAACTTGTGAAGTAGTTCCGTCATACACAAGATATTAAACAACCAAATGAAGGAGTGAAACGAACCCTTAGCACCACCAAATCCACGGCTGCCGCCAGTACGACTGCCACGACTCCCAAAACCCCCGCTAGTGGTGCTGCCGCCGCTGGTTTGCCGGTAATCCCTGGCTCCAAACGCCCCAGAGAACCTAACAAAAGGAGAAGGGGGGGGGGGGAAACCTTAGCAAAACATGACCGATCTTTACAGGGATTTAGCATTGCGTAACTAAACGTGAGCTCAACTGCCAGTCCAATCATCAAAGAAAACGCGTCACCTCTTTGAGCGGCCACGGCTGCTACCCTTGTGCTGGTGCTCATAAGCCAGGCTTTCCAGCCAGGATGGCACTTCCTGTTTGGCCTCCACCAGGATGTCCAGGAGGTCTTTTGTAATGTTGCTATTCTTATCATTAAAGAATGACGTTGCAAGACCTGGGAGAAAACACAGTTTAAGAGCCCCAAAACGAGACTTACTCAGGAGAGAAATACACCGATTGACGATTTGTTTAAGATTAACAAGTTGTTTAACTTTATAGCCAACTCAATCAGGTAAGTCATTACCGAGATTTCCCACACGACCCGTACGGCCTATGCGATGAACGTACTCCTCAATGTCACTGGGCAGGTCGAAGTTGATTACATGTTTCACATTGGAGATGTCTAGACCACGCGCAGCTACCTGTGTGACAAAGTAAGTGGCTCAGAAATAGAAAAAGACAAAAAAAAACACACTTTCACTCCAAGATAGGGGAAAATGAATGCAATAAAGTATGAAGAAAGAGCATACAGCAGTGGCAACCAGGATCGGGCATCTTCCAGAGCGGAACTGATTAAGTGCCTCCTCGCGATCTCTCTGTGAACGGTCACCATGGATACTGGTGCAAGCGTAGCCCTCACGGTACAAAAAGTCCTCAAGTGCATCAGCACCCTTCTTGGTTTCCACAAACACCAGAGTCAAAGACTCTTTGCCTGTGAGGGGAAGGAGAAAAACCTGATGCGTGTCCATTTGTGACCAACATCACAAAATGAAGACTATGTGCAACGGTAATTGGATTTTTTTTGGCACAATAAAGCAGCATGAAACGTAAACACGCTTTCTGTGAAATGCGATGTTTAACTCAACGCAAAGATGAAAAAACAAATCTGAAGTGTATAGGGCAACATCTGAGGCGTGAAAGATATGATGCATGATGAGAGAACAAAACATTGATCAAATATTGGTCCCATAAATGTAGCTCTTCTCTTGCAACAACCACAATGCAAACAAAAAGGAAATACATGATTTGTCGAGTACAAGTCAGAGAACAAAAATAAATAAATAAAATAATAATAAAAAAAAAAATTGTACTAAGTAATGAGACTTGCAGTGCCACTGGGAGCGAGGGTGGGGCGGGTAAATAAGACTATACTTACCAGGTTTCTCACTGTTTTCCCCAGAATTGTCCTGAACCTCGCCCGGTATGACTTTGGATAAAACCAGATCTCACGATAAGCTTTACGCATTCCTACGACCCTGAACAGTTTTTTTTCGATTTACACTACAGATGATTAAATGCTTGGGAAAATAGAGAGAGAAATAATACTCCTTAGTTTCTTCAATTTAAACTATTTCAAGACTGTAGCATTGCTAAGTTTTGTACATATGACAAAAGTGCCTGACGTAGGGAGCTGTTCTCATCTCAATCACCTGTTAATTATATGAGACAATTATATAGTTAGAAAATATTTCAGTCACCTGTGGCATTCAGAAGGTCAAGCAAGAAGGATCTTTTATCACCGTCCTCAACCCAAACCACTTTCTGGGTAATGTTCTCAGAGGTGGAGCCCACACGGCCCACAGCCAAGAAGATGTAATCTTCCAGGAAGTCCCGTGCCAATATCTAAAACAAGTGAGGATCGGTCAATCCCAAAAAAAAAGTTGATTTAACTCTGCTTTTTTTTTATTATTTATCTATAAAACATTTATGATAAATACATTAAAGTGAATCTTGCTGAGCAAATAAGCAAGCAGCAAATTTTTACCCAACACAAGGACAATGCAGGAGTCAGGAATTATGATGGGAATACTTCCCCACAGCCTTGAATAAAACTCTACATCATGTGAACTATATTGCCCATTTTTCTACCTGGATCTCCTTAGGGAAGGTGGCGCTAAACATCATAGTCTGGCGCAACCCTTTAGGGGGCATAGTGTCCTGCTCCACAATACGACGGATCTGTGGTTCAAACCCCATATCCAGCATCCTGTCGGCTTCGTCCAGGACCAAGTAACTGTGACATGAAGAAAAACAGACTCAGAGCAAGTAAACAATGAATGAAAGACTCTTGCCTCAAGTTTTATAAACCTTAGTAGGCATTTTTTTCCAGCCCAAGCCGAAGTTGACTGGAGTATGCATTCACAGTTTCAAAGCAGGATTCGTTTGTGCTACACCAGAATGCAATAAATGAATCTTAAAGACAGCATGCGATACCAAGACCTACTTACTTGCAGTAATCCAAACCAAGCTTGCCCCTCTCCATCATGTCTACCAGACGACCAGGTGTGGCGACTAGCAGATGGCAACCCCTCTCCAGGTCACGGATCTGCTGGCCAATGTCGGCTCCTCCGTATACTACACACGGGCGTACTCGAGAACGATACGCAAACTACGAAGAACGTAAAGTCAAGTGAGAAAAATGACGGATATTACGGGAAACCAAATTATGTTTAGTTATCTGAACTGCCAAAAGTTACCTTCCTAGCCTCATCATAGATCTGGAGAGCCAATTCCCTAGTTGGAGCCAAAACTAGAGAAAGGGGGTACTGCTTACGGCGTCCATATCTGCCATTTTCCTACAACAGTGAAGAAATCAGTATGGGCACATAAAAGTGAACTGTGAAAATCAGATACGAAAACAACCCCAGTGCAAATCACAACGCACACACACACACACACACACACACACAAACTCACCTGGCCACTGCTCTTTGCAGCCTGTAAGGCATCTCCTGGTCCGTCTGTGTATATCCGACTCAGCACTGGCAGCAAGAATGCTGCGGTCTTACCAGAGCCTGAGAGGAGAACACAAGAGGACATTAAGTACACAGCTTTCCTACACGACGTTGCAAAGGTCACATTAAAACGGTGCCGAACCTGTCTGTGCACACGCCATCAGGTCTCTTTTGGATTTGATGATCGGGATGGCATATTTCTGGACTGGAGTGGGGCGCGAGTAGCGACTCAGAGCGATGTTTCCCATAATAATCTCACCCATATCCAAGTCATGGAACTGAACCACAAAAGCCATGTCAAAACTCATTTCTCATAGATGGAGTATTCAACACGAACCACTAAACAGATTCGGTTCGATAGAGGGTTAAAGTCAGGGAGGATTCTGAAAAAACAACAACTGGATCAAGATACTCACACTTTCAATGTGTTGAGGGGAGTCGTGCCCAGTGGCTTCAACGGGAATGTCATCATATTTCTCAAAGTTAATCCCAGTGTTGCTTCCAGAGAATAGCTCACTATGAAGACCAAAATACAACGCTATATGCAAAAACACCTAGACAGTTGTGCATAATACAGAGAAACAAAACTTTCAAACAATGCTCATCAGCTGTACAAGCCAAAACGCTTTATATTCACACACAATCACGGTCCATTTTATAAGGAGCATCTGTACACCTGCACTTTTATGCAATTATCTAATCAGCCAATCATGTGGCAGGGACCACCAAATTGTTATTTAAGTCCTGATAAATAAACATGGAATTGAAGGAGGGTAGTAAATGGTCTGTACTTACATAGCACTTTTTTAACCTTAGCAGTTCTACAAAGCACTTTACACCATGTCCCATTCACCCACCCCCACCCACCCACATTGGGGTTGAGAACCCTGCGATTAGTAGACAACCCGCTTTACCAGAGCCGCCCTGTTACGGAGTGCACGAATGTGTAAATACTGTGTGCATGTTCGTCGACTCACTGTTCCAGCCTTTCATTGGGAGTGAGAGGTTTGGACCAGTCCTCCTCATCTCTGGAATCATCGGCCCACCGACTGTTTCCGCCACCCCCAAAACCTCCACGCTCATACCTAGGCAAATCAGTCAAGAGTTTAGTGAAATCAACCCCCCAAGAAAAAGCAATCAATAACAGCACAAAATGTCTCTGTTCAGAGGCTCCGGGAAACTCTTTACCTTCCTCTGGAAGATCCACGATCATTGTAGAAGGTAGACTTGTTCCGGTCAGAACGTCCACCAAAGCTATTATAGGCATTATCTTTTGAGACATTCCATCCACCTCCATCTTTGTTGTCAAAACCAAAGCCTAGCATCAAAAACCATTCACGTCAGAATATTAAGGTAAGACGAACACCAAATAAGTACACATTTACTCCTGTATTTCAGTGAAACTCAAACTAGGGTGCTTTTGTATTCACCTGTGTTTTGAACTGGTTGGATGACATAGGCGCCACTGCCCCTGCCTCTGTAAGCACCTCCTCTTCCTCCGCGGTCATTAGGGGTGGTACGTACGGGCCCACGATTACCAAAAGTGTTGCTCCCGTTCACGTAGCCGTCACGGCCATCGTGGTAACCATTTTCAAATCCATTGCCTTGTCCAACATCCCATCCACCTGGAGAGTCTTAAAGTATAATTCACAATGAATCACTCACCTCATGGAAATCATCAAGGGAAAGAAAACGATACACGCTACAAGTGTAGCTAATAGTCTCTGCTATAAAATCTGAAACAGAACAGTTCAATATTCTGACATGAGAACTGATCAAATAAGCAAATGGGATGCTGACCGTTTTGATTAGTTGGTTGCATCTACTTTATTTGGTTAATGCAGTTCTCTCCTTATGCGCAATAAATTCCCAGTTGCCCAATACATTGAAAAGGCTTGCAGTCCTTATGAGCACATTCTCCTTTAAGCCTTCAATATTTCAAGACAAGGGTAAAACTAAGCTACATTTAAAAAAAAAAAAAAAGATAAACACAAATCATAAAGGAGCAGAATTTAATTGTCGCCACCTGCTCCAAAATAAAATATTCATACAAGGCAAATAACCCAAAGGCCATCAGAACAGAGACTTACAACTCCTTCCTGGTGGCACTGAGTAACCACTCTGTCTAGCAGAGGAATAAGCTCCTGCTAAGAGAAAAAGATATTTATAGTCAGGAGCGGTTCAGGCCAAAAGGGCAGGTTACATGGGTGAGTAAAGGGCTGCGGTAACCATCATGATGTCATATAGCACATGATAAGCTTGCGTTTTGGACACAGGCTGAAAAATTGTGGACCAGTTGTTTGGAGTAATTTGCATGTTGCCCGGATGTAGGCATTTATTAATGCTTCACTGCTCAAACATGATCTCAACACCAAACAAATAATGGTCAGAATGGTAATCAACCCAAAATAAAAAATAAAACAAAAACCCACACACGTGCAGAGAGAGAAATCATGAACGATTAGTGTGGAACTGAGTCACATTAAAATGTCTGTCTCTAAAATAAATGCCAGGAATGGAACTGGGAATTAACAAACACACTTAAAGGCTCAAATATGGAGCGTTCATAAACACCCTCCATGTTCATACATACAATATCCAATCACAAACACTGTGGTCAAAGCTGAAGCATGAGCTAGATTCAAAAGCCTAGAGAGAGTAAAAATGTGTCCCCCTCTTAGATATGAACCGAGACACTTGCCTTTAGTTTTGGGCTATTGGTAGGAAGTGTTTGAAATTTAAGTTGAAAGTGAATTATTAGACGAAAGCCATTTTAGGACAACTGTATAGTACTTATAGAACCAAGTAAAGACAATGGTGTTAAAGAAGCTTTAATATGCCGTGTAGTCATGAACTTCAGTGAATAGACAGACATTCTGAATTTTCAGAATTCAGAATGCAAGGCCTTGAATAAAAAAAAAATAATAAATAAAAAAAATTAATAAATAATTCATGGTATTTGGCAGACACCATTAAAGGGCTCCAGATGGCGAATAAAATGCGACTAACTTTTGAATTTTGCGACCAGGTTTTTTCTGCCAGTTGCCACCGTTACCCACAAATAAAATTTAAAAACAAACTGAATAGAAGTGACTGTACGTCTTGTGTTAGGCCACTGAACTCATCTCCTCTTGCACATGCATGTACCTGCCCTATCTCTGCACTCCTGTATGGTTTCCAGTAACTAAACTCTGCACTCTTGTCCTGCGGTGGTTGAAGCGTCGGCTGTATAGATGAACAGGAACAGGTTTAACGCCTCGTTTATCGGGTTAAAAAGTTGGAAGTGTAAACTTTATTAAAGGTGTTTAATTTAGTGTGACGTGGTTTAGTTCGTTGGAATTTGAACCTAAGGAGTATTGATACTGACGATGTTGAGACCGACTCGACCGGTGAAAGGTCTCAGGTGACATTAGAGTCATCCCAGTCCGTTTCAATCGGTGAGCAATCTTTCACACGCGGACGGTAAGCGCAGCGCGGTCGAGTCATTTTCTCATCCCGACAAGACCGTTTAAATAAGCTGGACTGCGAGTTCGCCCGGTTACGTTCTGACGATGGGAAAACGTACCGCACCGTCTGTGCTAAAGCAGGACAAGAGATCGCTGGTAAAACAGAGTTCATTACCTGTTCGAGTCATTTTAGAAAAGAAACCGTGAAGCAGCGCGGTGACAGGAAAAGACATAAGAACGCCAGGGATTGGGTCATTGCTAGGTCTGCCCCTCGTGCCCCCCCGACCGTGACAGCAGTGCAACGTGCTAGTGATAAAGTCACAGAAAAAGAGATGAAGGAATGGACAATCAAATTCAATGCAGCCTTCATGACTGAGTCTGAATAAGCAGGAAACAACTCATTGTACATAGTAGAATAAAAACAGTGGAAAAAAGAAATAAATAAGTATTTACACTAATGATTCAATATGATACACTGAACATTGCACACGTGTATGTAAAGAATACATGGTGTACACTATGGGAGGCGGAGTAAACAAAGGCAGACGGTACAGAGGGGAAAGAAAAGGCAGTGTGAGGCAGCCGTTTAACAACGATATCACCAGGTCACATGACCACTATATTCTGGCTCCAGAATATTTTGTCTTTAGATTTATTTTTTGTCTGGAGCCCTGCAGTATCCAGAGCGACGATTCTCATGTCTTATACAGCTGAACAGGTAAGGGCCTTGCTCAATGGCCCAGCATTGGCAACTTGTTGGGTTTGGATTTGAACTCATGACCTTTCAATTAGAAAGCCAGCATCCTAACCACTGAGCTACCACCAGACCAGCAAACATGCAGCAGAGATATACGGACTGTGTACTCAAGCTACCATGTAAAGCGCTGTTTTTTTTTAGTTTTTTTAAATAAAGTTGCTCAATTGCAACTATAAAATAAAACAAGGTCTTGACCAGCCACTAGATTCCACCAGGCCCTACCAAATGCTTGTCTATGTAAATCAGGAGCCAAAGCACAACATTGGACTTGTGATAAGCACAGCAGAACAAATTCCTAAAATACACACTCACAGGTCGCCCCATTTGTCACCTGTTACGATCAGTAAAGACTGCTAGGGGCCTGTTCTACCACGGTTCCCAATACGGGTTTATTGTTGGCTCTATTAACATGAGCTTTGAGAAACAGTAATGAGGAATATCACTTACCATTCTTGGAAGCCTCTTTGTTCCTTAAATGAGGTGGAATGTAGCGCCCTGGTGATAGACAGGTCTTGTTAGAATGTCAAAATTACAAAGAAATCCATTTAAAAGCTCAGTGTTTACTCCACTGTCTAATGCACAGGTGACCAACCCTAGTCCTGGAGACAGACTAGACAGTTCCTGCCCTGCACAGTTTAGTGTTGCCGAAACACCCGACTTAACTAATCAGCGAAATAACAGCTCTTCTCGAAGTGAGTGATCGAGCAGGGAAAGCCCTACAATGTACAGGACAAGGGGTACTCCAGGTCAAAAAGGTTGGGAACCTGTGCTCTAATGCCCCAGAGAGCTCAGACCCTGATCAATGAAAGTCATTTTTGCTGTCCCACGTGAACTTCCAACCATTTACGATACAATCATGATCCTAGTTTCGAGCCCCTGGTGACCAAGCTCAAGTGCTTCTGAACAAATCACTGCCTGACCCGCTGTTCTCGAAGATCGACTGGTTTCATTAACACAAAACTAATCAGACAGAAATGAATACTCACTGCCAGTGCCTCCTCCCTGGGCATCAGACTTCAAGTCTAGGGCAGCAATCTGAAAGTGGGAACAGTTTGTTAAATGGAAGAGGGAAAAACTGAGCACTGTACAATCAGACACATGGAGAAATCAAACAAAAGTAATGAGTCACATGTAAAGAGTAGACCAACTCTGTAACCAAGTTTGTGTGCTTAGCTATTTGTTTATTTTGTTTTTCAGCACAACAGCAGTATGACTACATCTAGATCACTACATCTCATGGGCAAGAGTAAATGGGGATTTTTTTGTGTTATTTTATAAAAAGCATTAGGGCAGGGATTCCCAAACGGGTCATGAGAGAAACGCTGAACTTTTGCTTCATTCATTTAGTTTACAAAGGGAAAAAAAAAAAAAAAAAAAAAAAAACATTACAAATATCAAAGGTGGATTTTGTGTTAATATTTTGAAACATTACTGGGCGTCACTTTCACACAAGCCACATTTAAACGAATAGGCTACATTCCTTTTTTCCACTGTTGCGGTATTGTACTAGCATAGTTCATCAAAAAAAAATTGAATTAAGCTGGTCATTAATTTGAATTTTTTATTTATTTTTTAGAACCCCAAACCCACCTCACCTTCCCCCCACACACCTTATGGTTTTTCCTAACTCAGCCTTTAAGCATATCGGTTTAACACTACAGTTCTCACAAGCGTTCCCACGGTTTATCACCACGTCTAATTTGCGAATGAGGAGCAACATGGCCTCGTTACCAACAGATCGCTCCTGCTATAGTTACAACAGAAGTTACACGGCATGTACGCGAATACAGCATAGAACGACAAACTTTAATTAAACTAAAGCTTTTAAGCAACCCCCACCAGTTTCCCCAGCCCCTTATACACAGCAGAGCATTTCGGAAATAAACACAAGTTTGTGCATCACGGTCATGCATCCACGCTCTACAAGCTCCGCTTCATAAATTGTCCAAGTTACAACCTTCATTGCATTGAATTCAAAATGCAAAATTGCCTTAGAGGACTTGGAGGTAAATTCTGCTGTTTATTATATCGGAAGTGATCTATTAACGAGGCCACGTTGCTCCTCACGCATGGTGTGGACACGCGGATACACGGTGGGAGTGGTCATAAGATCTGGAATCCTTAATTAAAACGCCACGATCAAAAGTAAACACATAGATAAATAATATTCCAACAGGCAGCGAGAACAGAAGCCACAGAAAAAAGAAAAAAAATCTGCCAACAACCAATTAAAATAAAATTAAAATAATCCTTAGTTGCAGCCCAACATACAACCCGACCACTCAGAACCACAAAGAAAACTGTCACAGAAATATATATTTTAAAAAAATAAATAAAAATTCCACTTTCAAAATAAAAATTTCCACTTTCCTCTCATTCTCAGAACGTTGGCCCTTTAAACACCGGGTTCTTTACACAACGCAAAACTCTTCAAAGCTCAGGAATCTTCTTTGACTCATCACTAGCAGTAGTGATTTCCAGAACAACATACTCTCGTTCAAACTTTACACACAATTTTCAGTACACACACAAACCACAACTGTGATATCCATACAAACACACACACACATGTAGATCACTCATCCTGCTGGTCTGCACTGCTCTAGAACACAGCGGAATCAGAAAGAAGGAAAAGCCTGTATTTTCCCCAGAGGCTAAACCTGAGAACACACTACACATTCAAATTAAAATAAATTAAACTTTAAACGAAATGTTTTGAAACCTTGAAAAGGAAATAAAAGCCTATCAACACAGAATGTGTGACTGTACGCGTAAACGTCACAGGGATTAAATAAATATCGCAGCTTGAATGGGTTCCAATGGGGATGTTTTTGTCCTTAAGGTCCTGACTGTAACGCTCGTGTGTACCTAGCTTTAAATTGATCTGTGAATGCAAAAGTGAAATACTAACATGCCAATAAAAATGCACACCGTTTGCAAAAATGTATGCTGTTTGCATTAACACAGACAAATTGTTCATTCATATATACACACACACACACACATATATATATATATATATATACATACATATACATATATATATATATACACATACATATATGTGTGTATACATATATATATGTATATGTATATATATATATATATATATATATATATATATATATATATATATATATATATATATATATATATATATATATTATACACACACACACTATTTATTTAATATATATAAACTCAGACTCATGTGTATATATTAATATATGTATATTATTTGTGTGTATGTAATATAAATATATATTACACACATTATATACACGAGTATATATACATACACATACAAACTCAGACTCGTGTATATATGTATATAAATGTGTATATATTTATATATTAATACACGCATATATATGTTTATCTATTTATGTGTGTGTATAATATAAATATATAGTACACACATTAATATATAAATATATACACGAGTATATATACACACACATAAACTCAGACGTGTGTATATATACACATTAATATATTTATTTACATATATTAATACACACACACATATATATATATATATACACACACACACACACACACAAATTCAGACTCGTGTATACACACAAATAACTACACATGTTTAAATATTAATATACGTATTATATATGTATATTTATTTATGTGTGTATACAATATAAATATATACACGAGTTTATATATATATAAACTCAGACTCGTGTATATATACACACACACATTAATTTATTATATATTTTACACACACACACGAGTCTGCTAAACACTGTTCGGGGGTCTGCATTAAAGACCAGTGCGCGTCGGGCCATGCTAGCTAGAACTAGCCGTGTGAGAGAATGGCTGTTAGAGCGCCGCTTCAGCGTTAGCCAGCTTCAGCATCCCCCCCCCCACAAGTCTAACATGGCGACAGAAAACGGCCAGGTTTACTTTTATCCGCAGGATTTGTTCAACAAAACTCAGTTCGCCGCGAGAGTAACCGGGAACTGTCGGGCCAAACCGGCGGCGCAGTTCGGCCGCCATCACTACCCGGGCCTCCTTCTACACGCTCGGCCTCCATTTTAGCAGCTCATTACGACACGCAGTTAGAGCTAGCACCGGCTAGCACCGGCTAGCGGACACAATCGGCCTCTCGGGCCTCACGCCTAACTCCGTGGTGGATAGAATCCCAAGAGGAACAGCCCGGACTCACCTGCTGGTCGAGACCGTGCGCACTTTCAGCGGCCACATGACTCATAACTGAGGAGTGTGTCGGACGAGCTGCTCGGAGAAACGGGTTCTTTGTCTGCCGGTACGGTGTCTTCTGGTCTCCTTATGCGCTTTAAGCGACTTTTAAACAGAGCTGTTTACTCGATCAAAACTATATAAAGTATATATATAAATATATTTGTGTGTATATATATATATATACACAAAAACAACTACTAGGCTGTTATTACTGTTTTTTTCTATAAAATAATGGCTGCCTCCGCTCGACCGGGTTTAAACCTGAACCTTCCAGCTAGCCTGCGTCCGTGATGGAATGAGCAGAAGAGAAAGCGCGTAATTTTATTGGCCAAGGTGGCATGACGTCATTGCATTGTAATCTCGCGATATCCTGTGTGGAAAGCGTACAGACAGGCTTCGCTGTTTTCTTCAACGGCAACGTTAAACTTTTATTATTATTATTTATTTATTTATTTATTTATTTATTTTTATCTTATTTAAATCTCTATTACCTAAAGACACTGCTGTTTCCCCCGCACAATCTGCCCCAGTGTATGATGGGACTACCATTATTTTACCCTTTGGGTTACCGTGTCTGTCCCCTTACAGTAACGAACACACATAAAGCAACCAGCACTAACCAGCACTAACCAGCACTAACCAGCACTAACCAGCACTAACCAGCACTAACCAGCACTAACCAGCACTAACCAGCACTAACCAGCACACTGCATAGAACTGAGGGCAAAAGTCCGCATACCATGTGTTGTTGTTGTTGTTTTTAATGGAAAAGAAACACATTTGACAATTTATCCACAAAATAACAGAATCAGAAAACCCTCTAGAAAGGAAATGTTAACGTATCCTGCAACAAAATAATTAAAAACATAAGGCAGTATAATTATGTTGAAACTTTTGCCCGGACTTCCTTCAAACCAGATAGCAAGAAGAATGTGTAACGTCTACAGGGGGGTCGTGGACTGTACGTGAAGACCCAAAAGCCGAGCAGAAGACCCAAAAATCACTAGAGGCAGTTGTATCCTAGTTCAACAGGTAGATATACAAGTTCTTGAAGACCATTTATATTGAATTCATACAATGCAAAACTGATATTTAGTGCACTATTAATATCATCATATACAGTATATCCTTTGACTACTTTTGTCAAAATGTGTCAATATATATAACAGTGCACAGAATAAACATTTAAATACCTTTTATTTCTTTATTCATTTATTTATTTATAATTTTAAAGTCATTTTACAGTGTGCTGGGTGTTTACAATCCTCGAAGGCAAATCAACGAATATTATCCATGCATGTTTCACAAAATGAGCTTTTATAACAAAAATAACAAAGACAACCCAAAAGCAAATCTGATCCTGAATAAACCTTTGCATAACCAAAATGAGGAAATGGAGAAAACAACAATTGGAGATCTGTCTAGGAGGAACCGTTAACAGACGGGCTAAAAACAGGAGGCCCCGTAGTGCTTTGGCGAGGATCTTGTCCTGCCCTAACGTGGTACAGAGCGTTGTGGTACCAACCGGTCACAGAGATTCAGTATTGTGTCAGGTTATGAAAGTAAAGCCACTGGTTTGATTACGGCAGGTGTTTCTGAGCAGTCTTTTTCTATAGCACTCTGGAAACACCGATGCAGTCACCAGGAGATAACATTTTTCATCACCATGAGAGATATGCCTTTTTCTTTTGCGTGCAGTAGCTATTTACAAAATGTACCACAAATGAGGCATCGGAAAGCTAATAAAGTGTGCACTACCTTTATATGTTGAACTTTCTTACTTGTGGAGCAATAAATGTTATTGTGTTTTCTGTGCTGAGAAATAAAGTCTAAAAATCTTTCTCGGCTATCAGTGTTCTAGAACATTCCTGAACACTAAAACAAAAAGCGAAACAGGGAGCCCAATTTTTTTATTCTTTTTTTTTACAGTAAATATCTTTTTGTAAAAATAAAATGCAGATTTTTTCCATTTAAATCAAAAACAATTTATTTGCAAATTCAGAAATAACCTATATAAAAAAAAACAACAACCCTAAATATAATATTATGGGCTTGCTTTCATCTTTTGCAAGCTTTTTTTTTTTTGGTATTTCAAACAAAAGCATAAAATAAAATCCACCCACTCATGAAATAATGTAGTACAGTATGTTTAGACACTGACCGATCCTGCAGAATGCTGCTCACATCGTCTCACTAACAATAAACCCTCCAACATCAATCAAATTCCTTCAACAAACTTAAAGGTATGTACGGCTGCTCCCTCACTGTATAATCACTGGGCAAGTCACAACTAGGCAAATCAAACTGAAAGCTAATCTTTTATTAAACGAAACTGCCTAAGTGTCGCACTTTTCTGTTTCACTTTACCTTTCGTTTAAGTGGTGAAGCGAAAGACAAAATATGCCATTTCACCTTATGATGGCGGCAGCCGAGGCCTGTGTCAGTGGTGTACGTGGGGGGGAACAGCAGCGCAGCAGCAGTGTTCATGAATCCCAGAGATGCTCAAAAATCCACCTATATCTAAATAATCAGCTTCAGGAGTATTCATCTGCTCCAAGTGAGAACCTGCACCTACACTGAACCTCTGCAGAGAAGACTAGACAGCCCGGCTTTAGATTGATACATTTCGAAACCTTCTAACACCCCACAAAGTGTCACTGAAGGGCGTCAAATTTTGTTGGTCTCGTTTCAGTGTGACCAATTTTCTCCAGTCAGATTTCTCCGTCCCCTGCAGTCGGAGGCAGGAATCTACATTCTCATCCCCATGTAATATATTCACAACTTGGCAGTCACTGTTACAGTTGGTGGTTATTTAACTGTCTAAATGTATACACACTATGTACAGCGTCTCCATTCTTCGAAAAATACAGCTTGCAGGAGATACATTTTTACACGATGAGATGTACACAGGCAGTAATTATGTGTGTGCATGAGCATGTGTGTGTTCCGGTGAGCATACTGTATGTCTGTGTACTATGCTCATCAGGCACAATCAGTCTTGAGACTCACATCCACTCTACTTTTGAGCTAAATGTTTATGCTCAAGGATAGGGGGGATGTTGGGTGGCGGTTGTTGTGGGGGGTAAGATGGTGACAGCTGGTCAGTGAAATGGAGCAGATTTAAGATGTATTTGGAGGTTGTTCCATCCTGGAGAACTGGTGCTTCTAAGGCATGGGCATGCGAAATGGCCATCTGAACTGTGAGGCAAGACTTTGTGAAGGTGGCTACTCTTTCGTCTGGACCGGAAGCACCTCGTCTGTGCCCTCCCAGCTGTCCTGAGTCCTCTGGGGGGCACGCTGAGGGTTGTTCATGTGCTGGGCAGCTGGGCCTGTGTAGGGCTGCCCGTGGGTATGCGTGTTTGGCTATGGAAGACAAAAATCATAATAATAATAATAAAAAAAAAAGGCATTCTGCAGAGATTAAATAATTGATCAGCAAACAGTCTACAAATTTCAGTTTACTTAACTGTAGTAAATGTAATTTACACTTGTATTGTACAGTAAAATATATGCTACCATGTGTTTTTGCATGTTTGCCTTTGTGTGTGTGTGTGTGTGTGTGTGTGTGTGTGTGTGTGTGTGTGTGTGTGTGCTGTACCTGCTGATACTGTGCCCCAGATGAGTGAGGGTAGAGTGCTGTGTCCTCTGGAGGGGAGGATTCATGGTCATCAGGAGCTTCCTGATCATCAGGCTCCTGTCAATCACAACAATCCCTGGGCAGTTAATCCAGCATAAAGAGTTCTACAAATCAATTTATAAACAGTGGATTAAAGAGGAAAATTCAATATATCTTAATTGAGACAATTTTCAGTGACAACTCACCTCCTCAGGACAGAGTTCACATGCTTTGGCCAGCGTCATTCTGGCACTGTGTGAACGTTCCAGGAAGTAGCCGTTAGAGGTTTCATTACTCTGCACTGGAGGAGACCAGTTGTTGTAACTGTACTGTGGGGTTCCTGTGTATGGCCTCCTCTCCAGCTCATCGCCCAACCACTCCACTGCCCATGTCCATTTTCTTTTCAAGTCGCCATTACTCTGCAGGACACACAGGAACAATATCATTATATTATGTTTAATACTCACACTTTTACAAACAACTCTTTTTCTTCATGTGTACCCTCTGTGTGTGTGTGTGTGTGTGTGTGTGTCTCAACAAAGCCTTCAAATGAAGAGTCTCACCAACTCTCTGATGACAATGTTTTGAAACTGGCTGCACAAAGCACTAAACAATGACCTAAGCTTAAAGAAACATTTTACAGGCTACTTTCCCTCACCTGTAGGATCTGGTAGGCCACAGAGCAATTGCTGAAGAGAGCGACCATGCACTTAATGCACTGATAAGCCCTCTTCTGGTAGTGATTCTTGGACCGCTGGATGGTATCAAACAACCCATCCCGATCATCAGGAATCCCCTTTAGCACATTGTGGATTCTGCAGAAACAGAAAAATAAAACCCTGATTAAGTAAAAGCAAATACACCAATCAGCCATAACATTAAAAACCACCTACAGGTGAAGTGAATAAGATTGATTATCTTGTGACAACGGCACCTGTCAAGATGTGAGGTATGTTAGGCAGCATGTGAACAGTCGGTTCTGGAAGTTGATGTATTGGAAGTAGGAAAAATGGGCAAGCGTACGGATCTGAGAGACTTTGACAAGGACCAAATTGTGATGTACAGGTGTTCCTAATAAAGCAGATGGTGAGCGTATATTATACATACATTCACCATGAATCAAGCCATGTACAGGATTGTCCTGGAAGAAAACTTGCGTCCTTCTGCTCTGACAATGTTCCCAAGTGACAATGTGACCAGACTGCACTCTCTCAGTGTTTCATAGGCTTGTCCGACATGCCTTTTCTTTAGTAATGGAGTCTTCTGTGGTGAGCGTGAGCAGTGGAGTGCATTTCCTATTGGTTTCTCTGTGACGATGGTACCTGCTGCCTCCAAGTGTTTCTGGAGCTCTTTCTGAGTGGTCTTTGGCTCTTGGGTTACTCTTCTGACTATTCTTCTGACTCTCTGGACAGAAATCTTGCGAGGAGCTCCTGTGCGTGGCTGGTTGATGACGGAGTGATGTTGCTCCCACTTGCAGATAACGGCCCCGATGGTGCTTACTGGAGGATTCAGAAGTTTTGAAATACGTCTGTATCTTATTCCATCAATATGTTTCGCAACAATAAGGTCACGAAGGTCTTGGGAGCGCTCTTTGCTTTTACCCATCATGAGATGTTTCTTATGTGACACCTTGGTAAGGAAAAGCCTTTTTAATAGACCATCAATTTACTAACCCAGCTGTTTCATTTGCACAGATAGGGGGTGTAATTACTTTCTAACTACTTACGGATTTCAGCAGGTTCCTTGCCTTACCTTACCTTGGACAACTGCTTTTTCTTAGCGTGTTCAATACTTTTTTCCTGTGTCATTCCATTTTATTTATGGATTTTAATTGTTGTGAATTCTATATATTTGCGGAGTTCTCGAGTTAATTCGGATGTCTGGTGAAAATTTGGAAATATATTTACTGAATAAAATGTTGATGCGTTCAATACTTATTTCCCGCACTGTATCTATACATCAGCATCTGTATATATGTGTCTACGTGTACCACCCCTGGCACCAGCAGAAACAGATGTGTGCTTTGCAGTAAAATAAAGTGTAAGCAAGAACATCACCTGTGTGTCTGCCATGAGTCCTCAATCAACAGGATCTGGAGTAGCAGGTCCAAATAAGGCCTCAGCTCATAACTATAAGAGTATGCCACCTAAAGCAATCAAAACTGTTTTAATGTCACACAAGAAAATAAAAGCCAAGTGTTCTGACTGGTATGGCTGACAATCTGTCAAACAAATGATTTAGGAGGGATACTCCAGCAAAAATGTTACATTTAACCATCAACACATCTGTTGTAAACATCCCTACTCGCTTCTTACAGTGATGACACATCAGACTCTGGAGAAAGATTTGTAGCAAGAAGTGATTTGTAGACTGAAGGCTTTGAGATCAAAAAATCTGAGAAGAGAGTTTCGGCTTTTGTTTCCTGGTATTATATGTAGATGTGTTAAACAACATCGGATATAGCACATTTTGTATCCGACCAGATGTAGGCGGGCAAAAATATTGGAACATGTCTTGTTACCCAGGTGTGTCCTGTTCAATTGACTGTTTAAACAATAAATAGCTGTGAACATCTACTTTTTTTTTTAGCCTTCAGTGTTAACTGGTGAAGACTGCATTTGTTGTTAAAAAGGATAAGCCAACATGAAGATCAGAGAGCTGTCAGAGGGCAGGGGTAAATGTATCACAAACTAAAGTTCGAGGAAGAATCTGAAAGGAGAAATATTGAGGCCATACCACAACATGCCGTGCACTCTTCGGCAGTAAGACTTGGAAAGCCAAGCTGGAATTCGCAAAGAAATTTTGTCGACCAATTTACCGAGAAATGCATCCAAATGAATCAGGAGGAACTTTATCATGCAACAAGACAATGATCCAAAACACACTGCCACAACAAGTCAAT